>VXCM01004304.1:10000-26643 GCA_014773175.1 Lucifuga dentata
TATTTGTTTTTATTAATGAATACAGTAACTTGCAGTTAACCTAATATTAGGTTAATTAGGAAATTGGTATTTTGTCAGTTTGTGTCTACTGTTCTGTGTTTATCTGTGTTTTACTGTTAGTCATTACAGTAATACAGTTAGGAAACATTTCTTCTAACAGTAATCCTTTGTGATCCTTTTGTAGATGTGAAATTAAAACTAGAGTTACCATTTACAACTGAATTGACACTGCATCTTTGGATTTAAAACACTGAACATCAAGCTATAGATTGTACTTTGAGGGTGCACCCAAAAGAAAACAAGGGAACACTGAGAAACAGTTAATCTTATTATTTTATTTTCTTGCCAGCTTTCTCTGCATTTAGCTTTTCTTTGTAATTGAATTAACTACCTGTACAGATTTTAATACAATCAGTTTTTTTAATTTCCTTAAATTGGTGTTCCAACTTTGTTCAGTGTCCAGTTAGTTTTTATTGTAAGAGACCTCGCCTGCTAACGGGTTACACACGTTAGATCACAGGACTGTCTGGTTGTGTTGTTTTACAATGATATATTAACCACTGTGGGTATTAAACTTTGTGCGGAGCAGTAATATAAAATTATTTACACTTACGTATCAACGGCAAACAGTTATTATACACTGTAGATAGTTAACTTGGCGATATATTTTGACCTTTTTATTTCAGTGNGGCAAACAGTTATTATACACTGTAGATAGTTAACTTGGCGATATATTTTGACCTTTTTATTTCAGTGTCACGTAAGGAAAAAATACTTTGTTCTGCTGTTAGTTGATCATTTTCATTCATAAAGCTCGCTTCCACGGGTGCTGCCATGTTGAGTGACGTCATACTCGTGACGTCGGGTTAGATAATTTTGGTCCAAGTTTCCCAGTCGGAGCTCCGACTTCAAGTGTTGTTCCAATGCATTTTTACAAATAGGAACTTGGAAAAATCCAACTCCTGATGTAGCTCGAACGCAGCATTAGTTCCTTCTAACAGTGGATATTAAACATCTGTACAGAGAAATTTTTCTGGAATTATTTGCACTTACCTACCAGTGACAGTTATCTATAAAGTCCAATTTATTTATGTAGCAGATTTTAACAACTGTCCTTGACCAAAGTGCTGTACAATGGAGCAAAGATGGCTCAATAAACAATATAAAAGCACACACCTAATAGTAAAATATGAATAAGAAACGAGAAATGTAGCATAACTATATACAGAAAATAACTATACATGCACATGGATACATATAAGTAAAGTATAAAAACAAAAAACACTCAAAATCAACTACAGTAATTGCTACCCATTTTTTCCATTATGATAATGGAAAAAGAAAAAAACGGATATGCTGAAAAGCAAAGCTGAACAGGTGCGTCCTAGTGTTCCTCCCAAAAGTATAAAGGAGCTCCTCTCCCTGATGGACCTGGGAAAAGGTGAGGAGCAGCACAGCAGCAGCCTGATCCCGCCGGCTAGACGACCAAACACCATCACTCCAGTTTCAAAGACACTGAGATGAGATCATCCAGGAACTCAAACAGTAGGAGGCAACAAACAGAACACTGCCAGAGCAGTTAAAAGACATTAACGCCAGCAGCACCAAGCTAGCTCCAATCAGTGGATAACTGTCAGCCAGTAGATGGATAACTAGCAATACTGGCAACATATTTTGACATCAGTATACATACATAAGTTTTATTTTATTTGTAGTCATTATTTCAATGTCATGCAAGAAAATGTACTTTACTTGGCTGTTAGCTAAATGCTATTATTTGCATTCACAGACTTTGCCTCCATGGTGCCACCATGCTGAGTGATGTCATCCTTGCTGATGTTGAGGTAGGTGTATTTAGTCCGAGTTTCCAAGTTGGAGCTCCGACTCTGAGTGCCGTTCCAACGCATTTTTTCAAGTCGGAAAATTTCGAGTTCCGAGTTTGTCTGGAAGGCAGCATCAGTTCAAGGGTTAACAGGCCAGCCCACATCCCCAGTGACTGTTAATACAACATGTCAATCAAAACTTGAATGAAAGAAGTGAGAGGACACAATCAAGGTTATTTTGAATTTTGTGCCTTTATTTTTTATCACAAAATGAAAGTTTGTTTCAGATTGTTTTCAAAACCTGTCAGATGTAATCTACCTGCCCAGTGCAATTTTTCCCCACCCAACGCAACCAAAAGTAGTGTCTAACTGGGCAGAAACACACACACACACACACACACAATGAATTACATTATAGCACTATTTATGTAAATGGTTTCCTCGGAGCCTTACAGCCACAGGTTTCTCGTCTGTGCCTCTAATCACCATGAAATAGCTTGTTACCTGCTAATCTGATTGCATTTCTCCTCAAAAGGCCACAACAAATTGATCCCGAAATAACTCCCACCTGCTTTTCAGCTCCGCGTGTTTACTTTTTATGAATTAATCACTTTTTTTTTGTTTTAAATAAAATAACAAATACGCCCAGAGGCACAAAAAATTCATCAGATACACTACCACTCAAAAGTTTAGAATCACTTGCTATTTTATTCAATAATAGTGTTTATACAGAGAGAGAGAGAGAGAGAGAGAGAGAGAGAATTTAAAACAATCATCAAAATGTATTTCAAGTTGTTTTATTTAGTATTTCAAATACTGCGGGGAAAAAAGTTTTTAAATGATAAATAACTATTTTAGTGATTTCTCATCACTAAAATATCCATTGTGACTTTTAAACACTACTTTGTAAATATTTTAGGCATCAGTTTCTAGAACATTAGGGAATAATCTAGAATTTATTAGGATTATTAGGAAATTCTAAATGAATTTGGAATCATCTACAACTCATGGAATGATTCTGGACAACTGTAAAATGTCTTAATTTTTTTTTTTTTTTTACAGCTTCTTGAAAATGATTTTAAACCTGTATAGGTACATCTACCTATAAAGGCTGACATCTCTGTGTGGCACCATTATCTCTAGAACCTGGCACTGTGTGAAGCTGAAATTCGACAGGTTTATTGCTCAGGACTTAAGGACGTGCAGTGTCACGTGTGAAGTTGTTTGGATGAGTGGGTCTCGAATTGAGCTGTTCTGGTAAAAAGTAGTCTGTGCGGCAGGATACACTCCTTGCGCGGCAGCATATGCTCCGGTCCAGGACGTGCAGGACTAAATTATGGCAGGCTGCGGCGCACACCATAAAGTCTGACCCGTTCCAACTTCAATTACCAGAAAAAATTTCTTGTGCGCATGAGAAACTATCTCCTGAGCACCTCATACTACAGGAAAAGGTTTCTCGTGTGCATGAGAAACTAGCAACTCGTTTATTTTTTTCTCGTGTCCCTTTAGGGACTTGTAGGATAATAAGCAGACATAGTAGAATCGTTTTATACATACAAACATATGAAACAAAACTAGTTTCACATTACTGAAAACACTGATACTGAAAATCAGTACTGATTCCAAACGTTTGAGCGTTAGTGTACATTCAATGCAAAAATAGCAGCAAAAAGTGCTGGTGGATAATGGCTGAGGTTGTCTGATTGGCTACTTCACCAGCGTCTTCTGCTTGTGACGACCATTATTTGAAGGTCATGACATTTGTTAGCCAAATGCTAGACTAGTGATGTTTGTAATTTACTGGCATCTGCAGCCTGCAGATGAGCAAGTTTCCTTCCCTGAATGAGTGAAATCTCCAGAAAAATGGAGACATGTTCAATTTCTTTGTCACACACAGTCTTACACAGTCACACACACACAGCGTTGTGTATAGTAGCATTACCCTGGGGATTAGCAGTGGAATTGCTGTTTGCATGGTTAAAGCGGTCTTCAATATATTGATGAGACAAATGCACAAACTGAGATAATTGAGTGTGCGGTGTGATCGCCATTATAATCACCCGGCCAGCGAATGCACCACATGACTGCAGACAAATACTCAGACGGTCAGATTTGATACATGGCAGGTCAGCACGGTCTTTTTGTGACGTTTGAATCGTGGCAGCAGATATGTGTGAAATTCCAGGTGGAGGTTATTTAAAAATTTCTGTTTTGAGATAGAAGGAACGACCATGAGATGAGTTTGCAGATCAATGCAGCGTCGCACAAATGTACTGGGCCTGGACGGTGATATTTATGAATGAAAAAACATTTTAAAAAACCAAATTCATGGCCACGACTTACTAATCTGCGTAAATGGAGCTTCATGGAAGATGATGTACGCCTCCACCAGGAAATATAGTCCCAGGAGAAGATGGCGTTTACTTTTGACCTTGTCACTTTTGACCTTGTTTGTTTTTGGGTTTTTTTTTTNTTTTTTTTTTTTTTTTGTGGAGGTTCCAACAGTGGAAAACAATGAGTGCAGTTTCCTCATCGGATCAAAACTCCGAAAGACCGAAAATACGATCTGCACCAGACTCTCAGGAGGGAAGGATTCTTGTTATGTTAGCACCAGTTTCTACAATTTAAAAAAAAATTCTAAACAATGAAATATAACAATTTTCCCAAAAGAAGATAGATTTTTTGTGCTTTGTTTAATTAAATTGAATTTGTACAATTAACTTAAAATGAATTTTCTAAACTCTTTTTTCCCTTCATTTTCAAGAATCAAAACTGAATTTTTAAAAGGTCTTTTTTTTTTTTTTGAAGATTTTTTTTAAAAATTACCCTGTCTAGAAGAAAGTAGAACATCAAGAATTCCCTTGAATCAATAGTTTGTTTTTTTTCTAATTATATACTTCTTGAATTTTATCTCTTACCTAATTAGAAAATCAGCAGGTTTGGCAGACGTGAATATTTGTATAAACTAAAATTTGTTGTTGTCCCGTAAAGGATCATTTTTACCATTTAAATAATTAATCATGACAATGTGATGGTGCATTCAGGGCTCTAATAAAAAGTCTGAGAGTATGACTTTAGGAGAATCTCTAAGCTAGTCATCCTCAAAGTCTCCAGACTCCGGTCTGGATCGGGACTGAACCACAACTGTCTCCAGACTCTCAGCAAATTATACTTTTATTATTTGTATTATCTGTGAGAGATCGCTGCAACGAGTCAAAATTCTCCACTTCCTCCACTGCAAGCAGCACTCCGAACGTCCGACTGTTCCACTGTCTGTCTGAGAACGTCTACTCTGCTTTGGTTTGGTCCAATCGCATTCAGCATCCTGTCATCTCCATGACAACAATGGGTTGATACGGCGTTGGGCTCATTGAGAGTGACAGTGCACCTAGTTTCGTCAGCAGTTAACTTGACAGCTTAGTTTGTTGCTTAACAGCTTAATAACAGCTTAGCTTGTTAGCTTAGCAGTTAGCTTGAACCCCCCCCCCCAGGTTTTGGTTTGATCCAATTTGATCCAAATACAAAGCATCTTGTATTTCGAAAATACGAAGAAGGGAAAAATATAAAAGTGAAAACTTGTAGTTAATTCAAAGAACATTTCTGAGTCATACATGGATCATTAAAGGACCATACCAGCGATGTCACGTTTCAGCCCAATATGTATATAGTGAGAAAAATGTTTGTTTCGTGATAAGAATTTCTTTTTTCTTTCAATTATTTTACGTTAATTAAAGGTTATATTTTTGTTAATATCTTCAGAGATCAATGATAAACATTAAAGACTTTATTCTGCAGCTAATTTCGCATTTATTTACCAAGGTTACCAGTGTTTGTGGAGGGAACTGTATATGGACGTATATGCCGTCCTCATGATGCTATGTGAAGCTTTAAAGGACCATACTGATGATTTTACATGTTTAAGCCCAATAAATACCACCTGCATACACATTGTTTCTGACAACATTTTTCCAAAATATAAAACTGTATAGTTTTCCTGTTATTTTTTCAAATCCCCTAATTTTTCAAAATCAACTGTTGAGGTGATGGAGCCACCTTAAATTCAGTGTTTCCCCTGCTAGCACGTATGTCCAAATATAGAACGGATGGTCATTTTTAATTTCTCAGTCAAAGACATCTTCTTCTAGGACTATATTCTCTGGCGGAGACATATATTTTTGTCTGTGCAGCTCCAAGTTGGATCAGTTAAATGAAGTAACTGTTGCTGCTTGGTTGGCTGTGATAGATTACCGATCACAAGCATGTTTCAAGTCAAAGGTCAAAGGGCAAAGGTCAACTTTATTTGTCTCCATGGAGAAATTTGGCTTGGGCATCGAGGTGCTGTTCCATACACACATCCATTCTACATTCAACTCTAACATTGTAACAATCACTGTAACATTAAAAGATCAATGTGCCATGTGCTAAATACATACATATATAATATACAATAATGCATGCTAAAAGCCACAGTGCTACTGATTAAAAAACAAAAAAAACAAAACCCACATTATGATGTTGATCTTAATTCTTCCCTAGTTTTTATTCAGTAATTTTGTTGAAGAAGACACAAAGGAGAATTTATACTTATTTGAGCCACACTTAGGCAGCCGATATCTTCGACCTGATGGTAAATGTTCATATTCTTCATGGAGTACATGGTTCGGATCGGACACTATTTTCCTTGCTTGTTTAAGGACTGATTCTTCGTATATCTCTTATAAAGGTGAAAGGGAAGCTGGCCAGTGATTTTCCCTGCCTGTCCTGTCAAGCGATTGATTTGGGATTTTAATTTAACAGTTAGGTTACCAAACCACACTGTGATACCATAACGGAGAATTGATTCAATAATTGCTTTGTAAAACACCATCATAACACCTTTATGTACTCCATAAAGTCTCTACAAGTTAATTTTTGTAGCAAATGAACTGGAACCAATGGCAGCCTGCAAGGTGGGAAAAACAATTCTCATATTTACTGCTCCAGTCGTATGTTTTTGGAAAATGGCTGTCAGTAATCTAATGCGTATGAGGGTTCTACATATTGGGCTCAAACATGCAAAATCACAGGTATACTCCTTTAAGGGCTTCACAGGTGAAATCGCTTAGGCTGGGATTGGAGAGATGAGCGTGTCGCAGAGGTCACGGGGTCATGAGCAGGAGTTACGAGCTTTTTCCAGAGTTGATTACAGATTTTCGAGAAGGAAAATCGATCTTTAGTCCGATTCGCACGAGATGATTATTACCTTTCCACCTTGAGAAACTCATCCGTGATCTTCATCTTGTGTTGTTTATCGTCAATTAAAAAGTCAATTTTTAAAGGAGTGTGTGACTTGAAACACTCACAGTAAGAAAACCGTGTACAACCTAAACCGTAATTAAATCTCAGCTACCTCCCATGACTGAACCCGAAACACCCACAGCTCTGGTTTGTTTGCTCGCTTTGTTATTTCCCATGATCCTCCTCTCCTCAAGAGTGTATACACACACACACACACACACACACACTGCCTGTTAAACTGGCAGAGAGGTNCAAGAGTGTATACACACACACACACACACACACACACTGCCTGTTAAACTGGCAGAGAGGTTCAGCTCATCCCTCCTGGTCTGCAGGCTCGATCGAGTGAAAAATTAATTAAATTTAAACTAATAACAGCAACTCTTTTTTTTCCAAATATGTGTGTTACCATGTGATGCATATTTATAATATGAAGAAATAAAACAGAAATCAAATTTTACAGCTGGTGTGGAACTCGTGACATCACCATTTTTTTTAGCCCAGCATCTTGACTTGTTGAGCAAACAGGATTTGTATGTGAACTGCAGCTCTTAGCGGTAGCTGCGTGTTTCTGGACGTGTTTCTTAAAGGAGCATACCGGCGATTTCGCATGTTCGAGCCCAATGTATACAACCTACCTATGTTACATTATTGATAATAATTTCACAAAGTGTGCTACTTTAGCAGTAAATTTTAGAATTGTTTTTCCAGACTGCCATTGTTTCAATTCATTCCTGTCCGTTGTAAAAATCAACATGTAGAGCAGTGGTCACCAGCTAGCAGACTCCGATCCAGATCCAGATCCAGAGAGGCTTTTTACCAGACCACTGAGCATTTCTTGTGATACTAATATTAGCTTATATTTTAAAATTAGGAGAATTTTCAGCAGGCACAGCGTGGACAGCTCAGCAGGGGGCGTTATGGGTCCTCTAGCCGAAGCTTCTTGTCCAATCACGTTAAGACTCACCGTGCCCTGAAAATTAGCTGAGCAGACACGCTAGCAGTCAANGTCCAATCACGTTAAGACTCACCGTGCCCTGAAAATTAGCTGAGCAGACACGCTAGCAGTCAAACGCTCAATAAAGTAGCCAAACAGCTCAAAGATCGGAAAAGCTGAGCAGGAAAAGTGAGAGTTGAAGGATGAGTGGACGTGTTTCTTAAAGGAGCATACGTGCGATTTTGCATGTTTGAGTGTGTTTGTTTTATTTGTTCTTAGTGGATGTCTTCTATTTACTGTTTTCCCGGTTTCTTGATTTTATGTATTGTTTTTTATTGTTGTATATTGCTGCATGTGAAGCACCTTGTGACCTGTTGTCTGTGAAAGGTGCTATACAAATAAAATTTATTATTATNCATGTGAAGCACCTTGTGACCTGTTGTCTGTGAAAGGTGCTATACAAATAAAATTTATTATTATTACTGTTATAAATATGCTATAAGCAATATTTAATTCTTCCAGCAGCAACGCTACAAGACCCGTGTGTTTGATCTGTTCAGTCTGTGTCATCATAAAAAGTGGCAATGTTAAATAGCACTTTTACTGAATAGGTGAAGGTTTTTTATGATGTATTGTGGTTTTGTTCTTATAGAATATAAATTTTTTTATCTTCTGATATGCTGTAATTAAAGATGTATTTATAGATGCACTGATGGACTTCATTTTGTTGAGACAAGATATTCTGATTAATTAATAGGGATGTGCTTTAGAAGTCTGTATCTGGCACCATTTAGAGGTGAGAAAATTAGCTGCATTTTCTGACCAATTGTGAGAGAAACTTTGAATGTACTCTTTAACTATGTAACCTGATGTATTGATTGATGTGATTATGAATATTGATTGATTCATATGTTTTGATTCATATGTTTGCATGATTTAGATTTATACAATATGTATCACCATTAACAGCAACACGTATTCATTTATATTCATTTGTGAATCCCATACAGACTCGGTAGCATCTTTGTGTATGGTTGAAGGCCCCTGTCCTGAGGAGTTGAGCTGTCATACCACGATCTATCAGAATCAGAATCAGATTTATTGCCAAGTAGGTTTTCACATACGAGGAATTTGCTCTGATGCTTGGTGCTCAGGAGGAAAAAGAAAAAATATACAAGATAAATACAAATATACGATCTGAAAATGTACAATATACAAAGGATGTACAATATACAGGGGATGTACATTAATGTAGCACATAGAGTCCAATGGATATAGAACTTACATTGTAAGCAAATGGATCTAATGCAACGTGTGGTGACTGGGGGTGTGTGAGTGTGTGGGTGGGGTGGGGGTGGTCAGGGGCGGTCTCTGGTCTGACTAATGAGTCCTACTGCAGATGGGAAGAAACTGTTTTTGTGGCGTGAAGTTTTGGTCTAACACCACCAGCTGAAGTCCAGACGCCTAGAAGCTTCTTATTACACCCAGAAGCCAGTTGTTCAGTAGTGACCTGGTCTCATGACCTGTTAGGTAGTAAATTGTATGAGGGTCCTTCAAGGTCCTCTAAGGTTGGAACACGTGCTGAAGTTTTGTCGTGAGAACCAAGGTCGTAAGTTAAATTATCACGATGCGACTATGTTTTGTTGACTATGTTCTGTATTTCTGACCCAATGTGACCTGACAAATGTAAGACATAACATAAACAAGACTGGCGCTTCTCAGGCTGAGGTACCTAACAGCTGGAGACTTGGTGGTGAAGATGTGGTGATGACAGGTCCAACAGGCAAGGGAGGAGTGTTCAGCAGAAATGAAGGTATATCAAGGAGGTGAGGAAACTCTTATCTTTGAAGCTGTTGGGGACAGATGAAGGCGGTTGAGGGCTGTATGGTATTGTTGACTTGCTTCCTGTGTACACGTCAATAAAGAGTTGTGTGATCTGCAAACCTGGAATAAGTGTGGACATCAATTTTTCCACACTATCATGTAGACTGTACACACCTGTCGCCAATTATAACAAATGTTATGTTGTTTCACTCAAGACTATTTATTATTCAACTTGTGATGTTGAATGTTGTTTAACTGAACGTAAATTTCATCTTTATGCAGATGATACTATCTTGTATTGCTTTGCTGATTCTGTACAATTAGCTGCTGAAAAACTGCAGCATTCCTTTAACACTATACAAAATGCACTGTTTAACCTTAAGCTAGTCTTGAATGTAAATAAGACCAAGTTCATGATGTTTTCTAGAGCAAAAGATCAAAAGATACTGAGTACAAAAACACATCTCTACTGTGAGTGGTTCCTCTATTGAGAGGGTTTCTGAATACAAATACTTAGGCATTCTGGTGGATGAGAAATTTACCTTTAAATCTCACATTGAAAGTCTTGTCAGTAAATTACGGCAGAAAATTAGCCTCATTTACAGAAATAGAACTACCCTTCCGATGCTGAGTAGGAGAAGGATTATCGAGGCTGCATTTCTGTCACTTCTAGATTATGGAGATGTAACTCATAGACGTGCTTCTGCTGCCACTCTCAGATCTCTGGACTCAGTTTATCATTCTGCTCTTAGATTTTTCACAGCTGATAGGTTTGGTACTCATCATTGCATCTTATATCAAAAGGTTGGTTGGCCCTCTCTTACAGTAAGACGTGAAAAACATTGGTACCTATTTATTTATAAAGCCATTATTGAAAGTTTACCATCTTATACTGTATATCATCACTATTACATTGGTTTTCTGGTTCTTATCCTACATGTTCTAGTGATTGGTTCACACTTTAGACCCCTCGCATTCATACTGATTTGGGTAAAACTGCTTTTAGTTACGCCGCTCCGGTCTCATGGAATAAATTGGAACGCTCTCTCAAACTCAAAACTGTCATAACAGTTGGTCAATTTAAATCAGTTGTAGCAGAAGTCTGTGATTGTTTTTAACTGATTTGATTTTTTGTTTGTTTTTCTTACTGTTTCTGTACTCTCGATGTCATTGTAAATGAGGGCATGCCCTCAATGGTTCTTGAGAAATAAATAAAGGTTTGAAATGAAAAAATGATGCGGGAGAGCAAACTGGAGGCGAAATGCATTGTTCACACTCTTTTTTTTTTTTTACTAACATGGAATAATAAAAGTAAGAAGTTCAAGAAGGAATATGGCCTCCTGGTGTGTTTTATCTTTAACATTCGTCATTGGGTGAGCCTGCCTGCACCAACAGCTGGGAAAGTAACTTTGTTGGCTTTGTTGTGCACAGAGCAACTCTTTTGACTTGAATGAACCTTCAAATATATATTTTAATCCACCAGATTAAACATATTTTGGGAAAAGATGAAAATAGCTTGTCTTGGGGTTGGGAATGATGAAGCTCCACACGTTCCAATCCAATATCTTCACCCCTCATCTTCCTCCGCTATTCCCTGTCTGCTGCTCGTTCCATAAAGAGGAAGAAATTCCCGACACGGTGGCGGAGATCCTTCTCCGATGAGGATCAAACTGACGGATTTTACGGGGAGGAAATGAACAATAAGGAGATGCGGGAAAAGTGTAAAATTAAGCGGATGAAATAAAGAGAGGAAGAGGAAAAGAATGGAGAAAGTTATCCCTGGCAGAAAGTAATTTGAAGCTTTCCCCTTCAGCTGGGATACGATCCATCATAATGTAGGAAAGAGAAGGAGCCAGGATGGAGGAAAAAGGAAGAGAGATCATTCCCATTGGAGTTCGTTGAGGTGGTTTGGAATCTGATTGGGATTCCTCCCGGATGCCTCCCTTTGGAGGTTTTTCTGGAATGTCCAACTGGGAAGAGACCTCCAGGGCAGACCCAGAATACCTGGAAGGATTACATATCCCATCTATCCTGGGAACGCCATGGAATTCCCAAGAGGAGCTGGAGAATATAGCTAGGGAGAGAGACATCTTGTGGATTAGCGGAAAAAAAATGGAAGGATGTTAATATATTCCTTTATTACCTCATTGTCAATACTCCTCTTCTTCATGCTTTCCTCATTTCCTCTTTTTTTTTTTTTTTTTTTNTTTTTTTTTTTTTTTTTTGACGAGCATTCCCTCTCTCTTCTGCTCACCTCGGCACCGTTAAACAATCAGGAAACCGCGCACGGTTCGCCCAACTGGAAATTTGATTATCTTCGTTGCAGAAATAACCACTTCAAGCGGGAAAAGGAAAATTCCCAGAGGGTAAGTTTCAATTAGCACGGACGGGAGGGAGAAAGACAGAGAGAGAGAGAGATGGATTTGTCTGGAATTTTGTTTCCCGTTTGCATTTCAGACAAGGTGAAAAAAAAAAAACATACAAAGGACAAAATACAAGAAGATTTTAATGATGTTCTGTCTGTAAAAATCCCTTTAGGTGGGAAATTAAATTCTGGCTTGGGAATTTATCCTCTTTATTTCTTGCATTCATTCTGCACCTTCATCCTCTAATTTTCGTCTCCTCCTCCTCCTCCTCCTCCTCCTCCTCCTCCTCTTCCTCTCCAGTTCTTCTCAAATTAGCTTTATACCTGTTCTCTCCTTTTATGTCCCAATCTCCAGCTCCTTCCTCTATTCCCCTTACACACACACACACACACACACACACACACACCAGTTTAATGCTGCATTACCAGCATAATCCCTTTAAAATCTTCAATCCTGTTTTAAACACTGACAATAAAACAGAAAAACTCAGATTACACCAACATGCAGGATTCAACCCTTCCTACTGCTTATTAATTATATGTGGGAATTGGGGTAAAAGAACACACACACACACCATCAGACACATGTCCAACAAGCGCAAACACACACACACACACACACACACACACACACACACACACACACACACACACACACACCTTGTGGTTTACAGTCTTTTTCTGTCTGATGAATGTTTTTACAGTCGACTTTATGCTGGAGATGAAATAAAACCCAAATTCAATAAAAGGTCAAATTCCTACAAGAACTTTGATTTTTTTAATTAAATATCTTCTCTCTGTCTGTCTCTCTCTCTCTCTCTCTCTCTCTCTCTCTCTCTCTCGCTAAATCAGTTGAGGTTTTTGCTCTTTTTTTCTGGAAATTTAATTTCAGCTGCTTATTTCGTCTTCGCGTGTCTAATCACTAGTTTCTGTTGTTCATTAATCAAAGACAAACATTCTGATTGGTTCTTTCTCCTGTGTGTGTTTGTGTGTGTGTGTGCCTGCATGTGCACGTTTTTTGCCGATGACACATTGTTTTTCATGTCTACTTGCATCGTTTGTGTGGCTGATGCCACATGAATATACACAAAATGTGCTGAAGTGACAACTGTTCACATGCATGAACGTGCACGTGTGTGTGTGTGTGTGACCATGTGTGTGTGTGTGCAGTACTGGAAATACAAAACACTTCACACCAAGAAAGACCAGGAATTACACAACTGTGATTGAAAAATTCAGTTTACCATCAAACATCTCAGGAAATTGTCATTTTTAAGTTCAAAACACACACACACACACACACACACACACATACACACACACACACACACACACACACATACACACACACACACACACACACACACAAGAAAACAAAGAGCCAAAGTCCTGTGGTGAGGAAGAGCAGCTCTGATTTATTTAGCGTGTGGATTTGCTCCATATTAAAGGTGAAAAGTCGTAGAGGGTGAAATATGACGTGGCGCCGTGAGCGCAGGAAAACAAAACGCCATCAGCCAATCAGAAAGAGCCAATAAAAGTGAGTTTTTTTTTTAAGGTTTTTAGTTTAAAAGAGAAAGAGGGAAAAGAGGAGGAAATCTGAGAAACTCTCGTCCTCTTGATTTTTCAGTTTCTGTTCGTTTATGAATCATTTCTCCGTGTTTCATCGTCATGTTTGTTTCTCCACCTTCATTTTTAATTTTTTTTTATTTTAAATCAAAAACTAAATTACTTAATGAATCCTCTGGAGTCCAAAGCCATTCATATGTACACAAATAAACTAGTTTTTGCAGAGAGATTTTTTTTTTCATTTCTAAAATAATTTTAATTTTTGAGAATTTTTGTTTTGTTTTGTAGAATTCTTTTTTTTTTTTTTTTTTTTTTTTTTTTTGTATAATTTTTGAGACTTTCTTTCAATCTCTAGAATTTTCCAGGATCAAGTAAAGATACATACATACATACCCAGGCATAATCACCGGTATGCTCCTTTAAGGATATTCTGCACGTGGCATCATAATGCTTGGAATAAGCTTTTCTGATGACACACACACACACACACACACACCTACCTCATTTACTTCAGATGATGATCCAAAACCATCAAATGAAGCAGAAACATCTGTCTCGAATTCATAAATACACACACACACACACAAATCAGTCCCACGTGACTCACACCGGAGTGTTTTATCACTTATTACGTTCATGCAGACTGATTGAAAACAAAAGGAGCTCCGCTTTTCACAATCCGTCTGTCTGCATAAGCCATTTTTTCCCGCCTAATGGCGTGTTTTTTCTTCCTAACGACGTGTAGACATCAGCCCGTGAAACACGCCGGAGGTAATAATCGGCTTCCGCGTCGTTCGCCGACATTCGACAATCACGCCGGATGAAATTCATCAGGGAAGAGCCAGAGTCCAATTTCTCCACCCACGGCGGCAGAAACCAGAATGCAATTCGGGCAAAGGTAAGGCAGCAATCATAGAAACGGNCCCACGGCGGCAGAAACCAGAATGCAATTCGGGCAAAGGTAAGGCAGCAATCATAGAAACGGCTCGGCGGTGATGAATTCAGCCGTTTGCTACTTGGAATTTCAATCAAAACACCAAGATTTGATTGCAAAAAGAATTACCATAAGTCTCTGAAAGGCATTCTGGGAAATGGAGTGATTTGGTGATCAGACTTTGCAGGAAAAATGGGATCTGAGGAAAAACGTTTCAGACTGCAGAAAAGACAAGGTTGGCGCCAACGATACCGCCAAAATAAAAGCCTTTTCAGCACTTTCATTTCTTTCAAAATAATTCAGGTCCAAACCTGAAGTTGATAAGAACTTCAGTGCTGCGGTGACGTGTTATCAGGTGATACATTTTATTTTAAGACAAATTAGGGGACTTGGTAAAATAACAGGTGGTTTTTACGTGCTTGTCGGTAAAGCAACGTGAGTGCAGGTGGCAAAACCGCCAGGATGCTCCTTAAAATGTCTGAAGTTGGTAATAAATTCAGGCCTGTAGCAATAAAGAGAGATAAGCTATGCTTCCTGAAGGCCACGAGGCTGAAACAGGAAAGGCTAACACTATAAAATCAATGCTTATAGGCCCATTTCAATGAAATGTAGCATGGCAGCTAACGGGGATGCTGTTGGCTTTGCTGGAGGTTTGCACTCTTATTCTGAAATGTATTTAAGCTCTGAGTTTCCTGTTAAATCCAGATTCTCAGACAGAAATTTCACCTCTTTGTTGTTCGCTGGAGGCTGCAGACTTCTGAGACACTGATGTAGTGTTCCACAGAGACGTGCCTTCAAGGTGTGTTTATGCGTGTGTGCGTGTGTGTGTGTGCGATTGTTTTCTCAGCTTTTATTCCCAAAGGCTATTCTATTCTCTCAGTTCCTTCTCCTTTCGGGGCTGTGGCTTGTTGCTTTACCTTTTCACACACACACACACNACACACACACACACACACACACACACACACACACACACACACACACACACACTCACACTCACACTCTTTGTGGATATAATAAAGATGCTCTCCACATTGAAACAAAAAAGTCACTCACACACAGGAGTTAATCTTTGTTGTGACGGTCTTCTTAGACATTTTAATGGACTCTTCACTTCCCCTAAAGCGAGGAAAGTGAAAGCAGACACACACGCAGACACACACACACACACACACATACACACACACGGTTCTTCCTGTGTGTATTTTGTAAATTAGGCCATTGCACATTTAGCTGTAGCCATTTTAATGAATGCAAATCCAAAACAAAAATGCAAATGTCTTTTCAGCTTTTCAGATCTGCAGATCGTTTGCTCTGGTCTGAATCAGGGACGTAATTTTTTTTATAGCATTGCACTTATGAACTGAAACCAACCCCTGTCTGGAAGGTAGGAAAAACAGTCCAAAATGTATTGCTGGAGTAGTATATTTTGGGAAATGGTTGTCAGCGACGTATTGGGTTCAAAAGTGCAAAACCGTCGGTACGGTCCTTTAAATTTGTTTGTAGCTGGTGGTGTGGATTTTTTTTCCCCCATGAGCTCAAATTCTTCCTGAAATTATGATTTAGTCCAACACGTGTTGCCAATACACACAAACTCTCTCTCTCTCTCCTTGGACTACACAATTGTCTGTATGTGTGTCTGTGTGTATTCTCTGTTCACTCATACAGGATAGGTTTTTGCCAACGCTTGTGTGTTTGCATCGTGTGTGTGCGTGTGTGTCTGGGCCCTTAGCATTAGCATTCCCCATGGGGACGAGAGGAAAGGCCGACCCCACCGCATTGGAGAACGGAGGGATGCAGAAAGAAAAGGAAGGATGAGACGGTTGGAACCAAAACAATAAGGCTATTTGAATTTGGCTGTTGCTGTGTGTGTGTGTGTGTGTGTGTGTGTGTGTGTGTGTGTGTGTGTGTGTG
>VXCM01004304.1:26660-44682 GCA_014773175.1 Lucifuga dentata
TGTGTGTGTGTGTGTGTGTGTGTGTGTGTGTGTGTGTGTGTGTGTGTGTGTGTGTGTGTGTGTGTGTGTGTGTGCAAAATAACAAACACTGAAGAACCAAAACAAGCAACATGTATATGTATGCAGAACCAGCAAATACATCATCAGAGACAGGGCGTGTGTGTGTGTGTGTGTGTGCGTGTGTGTGCGTGTGTGCGTGAATGTTAAATGATATCTTAAAAGGTCACTTTAATCCCACTCAGTGAATAAGTGGCATAATGGCAGGAATAATAACAGTATAAATGTTGTATTTCTGACCCACATCTTTGCTCCATAATGATAAAAGTTTAAAATCTGCATTTTTTTTATTTATGAAAGAAGTAAAACTTTTATGCTTATTTTATGTATTTTTTTTAACTGCAACGTGTTTACTCATTTGTTAATATATTCAAACTTTCATCTACTTTCGATTATGATGTCAAGAAACCTCTTCTTGTAGCATCCTGGCAGATTAAAGGACTATACTGGTGTTTTAATGAGATTTAATTTATGCTTTGTTTCTCTATAAAAAACTAAACTGTGAGATAAAATAAATAAAAATGTATTATCATAACTTTGGCATGTTAACATAGCTAATTAATGTTTTCTCTTGATAGTCATTATGCTAATTTACCTCGCTGCCCTTAAAGGACCGTACTGGTCAAATCTGCCTCATCGATTTTTAAGTTAAAGGACCATTCCTGTGATTTTGCATGTTTAAGCCCAATAAATACCACCCGGATACACATTACTGACACTAACACTTTTCAAAAACCAAAACTGCATTTTAGTTTTATTCTTATTTTACCAAATCCCCTAATCTTAAAATCATAAAACCCAGCTTAAAATTCAATGTTTCACTCAAAATGATGATGTCAAATTGTTTGTTTTGTCAGAGCAACAGTCAAAAACACCAAAGTTACTAAAGTTATACTTGCTAAAACTACATTAATAAGAAAGGTTTGGGATATACTATTCAAATTTTTGTAGAATCTTTTTTTTTTTTTTTTTTTTTGAAAGACTTTTAAATAATGTTTTGGTAGAATTTTTATACATTTTTTGGAAGATTTTTTAAATACTTTTTTGGTAGAATTTTCTATTTTTTGGGGGAGATTTTCTAATACATTTATGGTAATTTTTCTGGAAGAATTTTAAATAAATGTTTTGGTAGAATTTTTCGAGACATTGTTTAGAAGATTTCTTAACAGTCTTTGGTAGATTTTTTCTAGATTTCTTTTTTCTGGAAGATTTTTTAATACATTTTTTGGTTGAATTTTTCTAGATTTCTTTTTTTGGATGATATTTTAAATAAATTTTTTGGTAACATGTTTCTGGAGGATTTTTTAAATACATTTTTGGTTGAATTTTTCTAGATTTTTGGAAGATTTCTTTAATACTGTTTTGGTAGAACTTTTCTGGATTTCTCTTTTTTGGATAATTTTTTAAATAAATTTTTTTGGTAGAATTTTTCTAGATTTCCTTTTTTGGATGATTTTTTAACACATTTCTTAGTATATTGTTTCTAGATTTTTCAAATACTTTTTTGCTAGAACTTTTCTGGATTTCTTTTTTTTTAATGATTTTTTTAAAATAAATTTTTTTGGTAAAAATTTTTCTAGATTTCTTTGTTTGGATGATTTATTAATGCATTTTGTGGTATATTGTTTCTAGATTTTTTAGAAGATTTTTTAATACTTTTTTGGTAGAACTTTTCTGGATTTCTTTTTTTTAATGATTTTTTTTTTTTCAATAAATTTTTTTGGTAAAATTTTTCTACATTTCTTTTTNTTTTTTTTAATGATTTTTTTTTTTTCAATAAATTTTTTTGGTAAAATTTTTCTACATTTCTTTTTTTGATGATTTTTTAATAAATTTTTTGGTAGAATTTTTCAAAATTTCTTTTTTTTTGATGATTTTTTTAAATAAATTTTTTTTGTGTAGATTTTTTCTAGATTTTTCTTTTATTGAACTATTTTGTCTCTGAACACTGAAACAAACCTCAGCAAACGCATCACATTCTGAGTTTGACAGAACACGATGAATTTCCTTTAAAACGGACTCTCGCGTGTCGATTTTTAACTAACGCTCGGGTCACTTTCCTACTCCATTAAACGACCCTCATATCTGCCGTAACACATCTGCTCTTTCCTCACTGGAGGTNTTTCCTACTCCATTAAACGACCCTCATATCTGCCGTAACACATCTGCTCTTTCCTCACTGGAGGTGATTCTCTGCTCACCTCTTTTCATTCTTCAGAGGTAAATTACACATTAATCAAGTCGTCTGTTATTCTCGCTGCTTTCCAGCACAGCAGCCTCTCATTTCTCCTCCATCTCCTCCTAACGTCCTGTGAAAGGTAATTTCAGCCAAACAATCGCCTTCACCATCGCTTCGGCCTTCTTATTAGCTAGATATTGCAATCTCGGCCTCGTTTCTCAAAAGCAGATAGGCTGATTCCTCCCATCTCCAGCCGTCTGGTCATCTGAACTGAATTCTGCATTGTTTGCTTCCTGTGTTCGTCTTTTAAACGGAATCATCGGCGCAATTTTTCATCATAAAATTAGAAAATTTGGAAAGTAATCAAGCACATTTACTGTAATTGAGTACGAATATAAGATAGAGAAACCCAAGTAGACATGGACAGGAAATGCAAACTCCACAAATAAACGTCCAAGTCGGATTCAAACTGAGGATCCACAAATTCGGACCATTCATTTAACAAATGAAAATGATAAAGATGGAAACAAGCAACGAGTAAGATTTTTTTTTTACCACCCTGCAGCTGCAGGAGGCGATAAGCTTTGGTGATCAATACCAGAGACTCCACAGCATTAAAACAGGCCAAGATCTGGCTTTAAAACTCATTTTATGTTTCTGATTTAAAAGTAGGGTTTGAGTCGGCAGCTGCAGCATATTTCAGACACAAAGCCGGAAAGAGCTTTTTGTTTTCCCCAAATCAGGAAGAAAGCAATAAAATGTGCAGGAAAAAGAAAACTCAGTGGTAATCGACAATGTTATTCACTGAAAATTCTACTTAATAATTTGTTTGTTCTCGTCCAAACGGACAAAACCTGTGATTTCTGTTCTCAAGCTGTCTGCTGAAGCTTCCCGGTGAACCTTTAAAGGAGCATACCGGTCACTTTTCACGTTTGAGCCTAATAAATACAACCATCATACATGTTAAATTACTGACAACCATTTCCCAAAACATACTACTGGAGCAGTAAATACCAGAACTGTTTTTCCTACCTTCCAGATTACCATTAGTTTCAGTTCATTCCAGTACACTGTTAAAATTAACTTGTAGAGACTTTAAAAGTATCTGAGCTAAATAATCCATCACAGCAAACATGATGTCTATTACATTTTTTATCGAAGTAACTTTATTTAACCTTTCAAACACGGAGCGGCACAGAAGACAATGTGTGTCTCCGCCATAGAATATAGTGCCAGGAGAAGACAGCTTTTACAGAGAAATTAAAATGACCGTGCCACCTACAATCGTGCAAATGTGTTAGAAGGTGAAACATTTAATTTTAAGGTGGATGTATTACCTGAACATTTGCTTTTGAGATATAAGGAGATATGGCAAAATAATGGTAAAACTAAAATAAGGTTTTATGTTTTGTAAAATGGTTGTCATTGACGTCACATGGGTTGTACTATATATTGGGCTCCAACGTGCATGATCAGCGGTATGATCCTTTAAATTAAGAATCCAATATTCAAATTTATACATAAAGGGCAATAATTGCAGAGTCCTTCTCCTCCATTACACCCAGCCGACATTTGTCTGGAACAGCAGTGCATCAAGCCTTGATCTTTTCTGGCTGAAAAGAGCAGGTGTGTGTGTGTGTGTGTGTGTGTGTGAGAGAGAGAGAGAGAGAGAGAGAGAGAGAGAGAGAGAGAGAGTGAGAAAGAAGAGGATACACAGGTGTGTGTTTTTCTCCTCTGTACGCTCATCAGATTGGATCGGTGCACGATGACCCGTGGACATTTTTGCCTTTTTCTACGCCAAATTACAGCCCAAATGATATCCTGCATAAATATAATAATGTAATGATAATATAATGTGAAGATGACAGAAAAAAATGGATGATCGATGCTATATTTTAGTCAGCAAAGTCAAAATCATAAGAGCATAGAGAACAGATGCATCTTTTGCTTCAAGGACGATACCAGCGATTTTGTGTGTTTAAACCCAATATATACAACCTGCGGTACATGCTATGTTACTGACAACCAATTTCCAAAGATAAATCTGTATTTCCTGTTATTTTCCCAAATCTGCTAATCTTTTAAAATCAAACCATCATGTTTCTGAAAGCTACTTGATCCAATGGAAATCCATGAATTCAGCTAAGCCAGGCTAATTTGACCTTCAATCTCTATAGAGGAGCCTATCAAATTCATCAAAAAAAAAAATTTAAAAATGCCAAACTGCACCTTTAATCTGACTGGAAGCAAAGCTCAGCGGTCTTATCGCTTACAAGTTAGAAGTTTAAGCTGTAAAATGTCTAACGGTGAGGGAGCACGTTTCAGCCCGCCGCTGATCAATAGCTCATGCGGCGGCACCGCTTTAGCTGCGTGTNAGGGAGCACGTTTCAGCCCGCCGCTGATCAATAGCTCATGCGGCGGCACCGCTTTAGCTGCGTGTCTGCCAGGCTGAACGGGCAGCCCCACGCACTTCAATCACGCCAATCTGTGACTCAGAGTGATCTGAGGGGCTGGATGAGTGCACACACACACACACACACACACACACATGCAGTATAGTCAATCAGTTTAATTGATTGAGTGAAGAACAGACATAAAATGGGCTCAGCAGACCTCAGGCACAGGTGGAGCTGTGGTGTGTGTGTGTGTGTGTGTGTGTGTGTGTGTGTGTGTGTGTGAAGTAATAGTCACTTAGAAGGATTGGCAGGATTCCATATATATTCTGTGTATGTGTGTGTGTGTTAGCAGTAAATTTAAAGCTAAAAAGATATTTAAATCAATTCAGGGTCACAATCTTTATCTTTTTCAACATCAAATGTTTTTGCTATTAACTTTATTAAATTAATTTATTAAAATTAATTTTTAATTATTTAGAAAGAAAATCCTGTAGCAAGCAAAAGGTTTAGTCCAGATTTACTAAAATATGTTGGTGGGAAACTCAACAAGTTGCTCTATTTCCCTCACTTCTGCCATAAAGTCCTTGAGCAAGGCACTTAACCCTATAGAGTCTAACGCTGTTCTGGCAATTTTTACCTTTTATAGAATTTGGCTTTTATCTGTCATCTAAAAGTCTAGACTAACAAAATAAAAATAAAAATAATTTAAAAATCTGTTACAAGACAGGACAACAAATTTTTAGATTGTTAAAATCTTGACATTTTAGTGAATTTAGCACCTGTTTCTAATAAATTTTTTGATCAAAAGAAAGAAAACACAAAAAGATTTAAGAGTAAAACAATTTAGAAAAAATTTAAATAAACTACTAGATTTTTTTTTTTTTTAAAGAAAGGAAAAAAATCTAAATATAAATAAATAAAATAAATTGTTGATTTTATTCAATTCGGGGAAAAAAGAACCTTCTTTTTTTCCAGCAAATTTATATAAAGAATAACTTTTTTCTAGAATAATTGTCATTATTTGTTTGAGTTCTACATTCATTCTGTAAACAATAATCCAGGACTTTTCGCTGCCTTGTTTGTTATTTACAGACTTGGCAGAAATGTATTTGGTAATGCAGTTATTGATTAATTGATTCTTGATTTTAACACAGCAATCCCTCATGCAGGAGACAGAACTGAACTTACGGTAATCTCAGTGGACCATGACGCAACGCAGTCACACGTCCAGATTCATAAAGCTTAGTGCAAAACATAGCATGTTGATATGGTTAAATATCATCACGGGACCACGTTCCCTCATTCATAAACACCTGTTATCTGCATCTTTTACCATTTTCCTTGAAAGAGGCATTACTACGATATTTCTCTATTGATGAGAGATTCATTAAACACACCGTCACGCAAAAATTAAATGTGTTTCATTCTGGCCATAAATTTCAGCGGTATGAAATCTGGGCGATGTTTTAAACTGTATTTGCCTCACGTGTGTTAACGATCAATAATTTTGACAGATAAGTTCAATCAGCTGATCAGTTTGTTTAAATGGTGAGTTTTGATCCGATCTCACGTTCTCATGGCGCCGAGCCTCTTCATCAAGCCTCAACTGCTGCTAACTGTGTCTGTCTCCCTCACACACACACACACACACACACACACACACACACGCGCGCCACCACCCACTGTGGGGAATTGTGACTTTTTTTTTTTTTAATGAATCTCTCTTATTGTGATAAATGTAAAATTAAAGGAACATACCACCCATTTTGCACATTTGAGCCTAATATATTCAGTTTTCATACATGTTACGTTATTGACAATCATTTCCCAAAGGATAAAACCATATTTCAGCTTTCCTGATATTTTTTAAAATCTCTTAATCTTTCAAAATCAAATATTCAAGTGATACACCCACCTTAAAAATTGATGTTTCTCCTGCTAATAGTTACACAGCCTTATGAAGTCACTGTCCTTTAAATTTTTCCATAAACACGGGTCTTCTTTTGGGACTATATTCCCTGGTGGAGGCATACATTTACTCCACGCTTTTTATTGTGCTTAAACACTAAAATTACATAACTTCTAAAAAAAACCTGAATACACGTCTTGTTGGTGATGATGGATTACCTATCCCAAGAACGTTTCAAGTATCAACAAGTTGATTTTAATAGCAGAATGAACTGAAACCAATGGAGGTCTGGAAGGTAGGAAAAACACTTTTAATTCACTGTTCCAGTAGTATGCTTTGGGAAAAGATTGTCAGTAATGTTACATGTATGAAAATTGAATCTATAGGCTCAAACATGCAAAAATGGATGGTATGGTCCTTTAAGTGATTTCTGGGTAAGAGATACTTGAGGAGCAAAGTTTTGAAAAGTATGACCTGTTCCACGTTCCCGACTGATCCAAAGACGTAAAATCAATTTCCACACCTCCCCCAATTGCGGGCTGTCACAGGCTTCTGTGGACGGAGGCGGTGAGGGTTTATTTTTTTCACAATCGGAGCTGTTGTCTGCTCACCATATCGATCAGCACAAATCTCTACAGGCTGGCAGCTCGCCAAGCTCTAAACCCATCACCCATAGATTCCAACGATTTCAGCCTCCTGAGACAGTTTGGATATTTTATCCCATAATCTGACACGTTTTGGCGGCAAGCCCAGGCTGAAAATGAATTTAATGTTAAAGCGCATTAAAATCATGGCTATGACTTATTAACTTATACGCTGCCGGGTGTTTAAAACCTGCAGTTACTTTCTAGTCATTTTCCTCTTTGACTTTGTGATAATCTTCCTGTTTTCACCTGTTTTATCTATTTCATGATTTATGGCATCTCATCAACTCATCACTGAACCACTAAAAACCTAGGATATTAAAGAAGACACGTGTGTCATTAAATTTAAACACATGGAATAATTTTCTCCATGAAAACATAGCTAAAAAAAAAAGAAAAATTAAAGGAGCATACCAGTGGTTTTGCATGTTTGAGCCCAATATACTGTATAAAAACCATTATGTCACTGACAACCATTCATTCAAAACATATCACTGGAGCAGTAAATATTAGAATTGTTTTTCCTACCCTTCAGACTGCCATAAGTAATCCATCACAGCAAGCCACACAACATTCTTCTTTTTTTTGTCAAACTTAATTTTACTGATCCAACACAGAGCTGCACAGAAGAAAATGTACGTCTCCTGGTGGAGACGTACATTTTCTGCCAGGAGAAGATGGCTTTTACCGAGAAATTAAAACAACTGTGCTTCGTGCAATCGTGTGTAAGTCTTAGCAGGCCAAACGTTGAATTTTAAGGTGGATCAGCTGAATATTTGATTTTGAAAGATTGGAGGACTTGGCAACATAACAGAAAAAGTAAAATAAAATTTTGTATTTAGGAAATTAGTCATCAGTAACACAATATGTGGGATCGTATTGATTGGGCTTAAACATGCAAAATTACCGGTATGGTCCTTTAATATAGTCAAGCTAATACCTGCAAAATGTTGGAGCGCTTAGATGGCCTCAGGTACCTTTGGCATGAATTTCCATCGTCCAATCAAGAAATCTGCTTGTGAGACGTCTCAAACTGCAAGAGAAAGACCAAAGTTTTAGGCATGTCAGAAGCACCAGTATGGTCCTTTAACGCACAAGCAGATGATGTAGATTTGAGACCAGCACAGGAACTGAGTGACACCTGAAAAAGCTGTTTGTGCTTTACTGGTACAGTTTGGTTTTGATTTTAATGTTATGATTTTTTTTTATTCACAGAACTGAAATCAGAAAACATGATTTTTTCCCCCAATAAATTTGCTGTGGAAGACGAGAGGCTGGACTTTTTTCTGCTGGGATCGTTTGGCTCCGTGGGGAGTTTTAGTGATTCTGTCACTGTCAGGACTTTTCAGAGGGAATTTCCTCAGCATCCTCATTGATTAACGTCAGCAGTGCTACAAATCTACAAACTGCAACGTGTCAGTCAGCAGCTTAAATGGAGGAGAAAAAAACTTCAGAAGATGTTTGCAAGAATTTATCTGTCAAGTCAGAGTCTGGAAAAATATGTTACGTATAGTTCCAAACAAAAGAATATATGTATGTCACACTATTGCCTGTAGCAATAAATAGTGTTAACACTACAGTGAAGTAACATCAGGACAATAGAAGCTTTGTGCTTGCAAAAAGTAAAAAATATTAATTAAATTTAGTATTAAATGGTTCCTGAGGGGGAAAACTGAGATCAAAGAGTTACTCTGTGTTTGTCTCTTTTTGTAGATTTATGCATATCAGATTCTTTACTTTTTGAAACAAGGAGCTTCCATTTGTCTTCATGTTTTGTCATCTCCTCCAGTCTCTAATGAGAACTGGGGGGGGATTCAATGGGATTCCGCTCCATATTCATGGGTTTATGGATTTGCCTGATGCCAATTTGCCTGCTGGATAAACAGGATGTGTGGTTGAATAAACATCTTCTGATGGAAAAAATGAGCGACTGATTTTGTCACAAATATTTCAACTAAACAAACAACCAAGCAGAGAAAAATCTGTCAACCTGGGAGTGGAATAACAGCAGAACACCAAATTCCCTTAGATATGCAAGAGTGAACATGGTGCTCTGCTGCCATCTAGTGTCCAAACAGCATATCACACCATGTATGTACATAGTCTGTGGGGTCTGTGGGGCCCTAAGGCAATTTTATTTATTTATTTTTTTTAATGCTTGGAAAACTTTGGACTTTTTCCCCCCCATATGACATAAATAACATTACCTTATCCCAAAGGTGGGATATGATGGAGGTATCTTCTGATGTGGCAGTTGAATGAATAAGTGGTATGTAGTCTTCTAGTCCTGCAACTGGCGATCTGTCCAGGGTGTACCCCACCTCTCACCCTATGACCGCTGGGATAGGCTCCAGCTCCCCTGTGTCCCTTAACAGGACAAAGGGGTAAAGACAATGGATGGATGGATGGATAGTCTTCATCATGTTTGTGGACACTGAAAGAAGAAGAAGAAGAAGAAAAAATAGAGAGAGAGAGAGAGAGAGAGAGAGAGAGAGAGAGAGAGATGCTGCGTTCACAGACCTCGGAAGTCGAAATTTTCCCAGTTGTAAATTCCAACTTCCAACCTCAAACCGTTCCAGCCAAATGTAATCAAAAAAGCATAGCTGAACACCAATAAATACTGTAAAATTAATTAAACTTCATAATAAATGCTAACTAAAGTAAAGTTAGACTACAGGGCTGTCTGGTTGTGTTGTTTTACAATGATATTAATCACTGCGTGTATTAAACTTTGTGCAGAGAAGTAATATTATGAAATTATTTACACTTATGTATCAATGGGAAACAGGTGTTATACAAAACAGATAGTTAACTTGGCGATATATTCTGACATTTTTCTTTCAATTTCACAGAATAAAAAATACTTTATTCGTCTTTTAGCTGGGCATTTCCATCCACAGTCGCTGCCAAGTTGAATGGCGTCATACTCGGTAAATCAGTAATTTTGGTCCGAGTTTCCCAGCCGGTCTCCCAGCATTCAAGTGCCGTTCCAAGGCACTTGAATGTCAATGTCGTCAATCTTGTTAGCTACACTGATAGGTAGGTAAGTGTAATTTCAGAAAAATTTCTCTGCACAAATGTTTAAAGGACCATACCGGATATTTTGCATGTTTGAGCCTAATATATTTACTTTTCAGACACGTAACGTTTCCAACAATCTTTTCCCAAGGATAAAACCGTATTTCAGCTTTTCTGATATTTTACAAAATCTCTTGATCTTTCAAAATCAAATATTCAAGTGATAAACCCATAGACGGATTACCGCATGGGCAAAGTGGGCGCATCTCCAGGGCCCTGGAGCCAATAGGGGCCCTTGGCCTTAAGATACTTATATATTTATATATGTATAATACAAAAATACTTCACACATTAAAAATATAATATATATATATATATAATTTTTTAATGTGTAAAGTATTTTTGTTTTTAAAATATTGGAGTAAATGTGATTTTGAAAATGTAATANTAATGTGTAAAGTATTTTTGTTTTTAAAATATTGGAGTAAATGTGATTTTGAAAATGTAATATGATAATGAAATGGAATGTTTTATAAATTAGCTGTGGCTCTGTCTTCATTTGATGTTCATCTGTGTATTCTTTCGCAGTTTGTTGTTGTTGGTGTTTAAATGAAGGGGTGTTTTCTCTCCTAAAGATGTATACTGTGCTGTACATGACATGCATAGAACAGACCTAAAGTGGCAGCAATTTAACATATCAAAATAACGAATATAATTTCAAAGTAATACATGCTGTGTGGTTGTGGATTGTTCTGTGCTATTTTGTGATCAAACTCTGTGTGCTTGGAAGTGCGCGTGTTATTTGCGTGTTATAGGTAGGGGCCCGTGGACACGATAATCCATCCATGGATACACCCACCTTAAAAAAATCGGTTTCTCCTGCTAATAGTCACAGTCATTTTAATTTTTCCATAAACACAGGTCTTCTTTTGGGACTATATATATGTCTTGTTCATGATGATGGATTACCTACCCTAAGAACGTTTCAAGTTGATTTTAATAGCGTACCAGAATGAACTGAAACCAGTGGCAGTCTGGAAGGTAGGAAAAACATTTTTAATTCACTGTTCCAGTAGTATGCTTTGGGAAATGATTGTCAGTAATGTTACATGTATGAAAATTGAATATATTAGGCTCAAACATTCAAAATGACCGGTATGGTCCTTTAATATCCACTCTGATAAACTGAAATGCACGAGCAGAAAAACAAACACAGCTCTTCATTGTAATACCAAACCACACAGTCCTGCAGTTAGCATTTATTACTAATTTTTATTTACTTTATAGTATTTATTGGGGCTCAATCATGGCTTTTTTTTGACTGGAACAAGTCCTCAGTTTGTTTTTGTCACTGTTAATGTAAATTTGCCACGACCACCTGTTCATTCAAATGGTCGCGTTGCTAAGTTACTCAAATTTCAAAAATATTGCACAGCCAGACAGTGAATAAAGTAAAAAAAAAAAACAAAAAAAAAAAACNAAAAAAAAAAAACACCCAAACAACTCTCTTGCTGCTGGTAGTGGGTCGTGTTTGGAGGATTTGGTTGGCAGTAGCGTAAATGCATGCAGGTTTCATATATTGGGTTCACAACCATGATAAATCACAGGTATGGTCCTTTAAGACTTTCACACTCAATTACGATTATTATTGCAATGTCTACAGAAGAAATTCTCAGAAGATAATTTAAGAAACACAAGAACTTCTTTATTCTCAAAATGAAAGCCATTTAAAAATAGCACATCGTCCAGGTGTCTTTTATACCAATTGTTAAAATATTAACATGATAAACACTGTACAATATATGAAAAATACATATGCACACCTGCTTGTCAATTATGAAAAAGCATTACTTGAAACGTATTATTAAATGTGTGGGCAGCATATATATATTCAACAGAAAATGTAGGCATTTATCAACATTATCATATTTAAACATACTGAACCGACTAAATATCAGACAATCAGGTTTTTTCATGTATCCTCTTATAAAAGTTATAAAATGGCAAATTTCATGTTTAAACATATTCAAAACTAACACTCAATATTATAAAAAAAGTGATACAAAACAACAAATGCCCACCTTAAAAGTCTTTTCCAACCACAACTGAACTGACATTTAATTCCAATAATATCAAACACAAACTAGCTCCTCTACAAAGGTATAAATATTAAACATATTAACAAAATATATACATGTTTTCATTCATTTATGCTAGATTGTTTATTATTATTATGATTTTTTTTAAAGGCAGCACGTCACTGAGATAAAGTTCCCTCCAAAACGTCTAACTGGACGACTGGCATCGTCGCAACTTCATAAAACACCCTGAAAATCAAAAACCATGAATTGTTAAAGAATCAAACTTTTGAAATCATTTTTAATCTGCAAAAAACATGCAAATTTTCAACCTGGGGAATGGAAGTCTTTAGGCTAAGTGACGTGAAAAAATATTCACACAAAAATGCCACTACATAAAAGTTTGACAAGCTGCAATTTCTGTTTATGTGACCATTATTTTCCTTAATTCATTTTATAATGTAAGTTAATATATGTTTAAAATATAATGTTACCGTTACATTTACTGTCATTTATCCCAACACTTATCCTTCAGCTCTGTCCTATGGATATAACAGGAATATACCACACACCTGTAGAGATTCTTTTGTCCACAATACATCTCCTGGTAGACTTAAAGGACCATACCACTCATTTTGCATGTTTGAGCCCAATAAATACTACCCACATACATGATATGTTTCTGACGACCATTTTCCAAAACATAAAAATGTATTTTAGTTTGACTTCTCTTGCCAAATCCTCTAATCTTTCCAAAGCAAATGTTCAGCTGATACATCCACCTTAAAATTCAATGTTTTGTCTGCTAACACGTATGTAGAAGGCAGAGTGGCAAAAACCATCTTCTCCTGGAACTATATTCCCTGGCAGAAACCTCCATTTTCATTCATATAGCTCCGTGTTTGATCGGTTAAATAAAGTTATTTAAAAAAAACAAAAAAAAAAAACAAAAACTTAATAGACATAGTGTTCATTGTGATGGATTACTTATCTCAAGCGTGTTTCAAGCCTGTATAAGTTGATTTTAATAGCGTATTGGAATGACCTGAAACCAATGGCAGTCTGGAAGGTAGGAAAAACAATTCTAACATTTACTGCTCCAGTAGCATATTTTGGAAAATGATTGTCAGTAACTTAACCTGTGTGTGGGTTGTATTTATTGGGCTCAAACATGCAAAACCACCAGTATGGTCCTTTGAAAGAAGTTTTGTGTTGAGCTCGATGTACTTACTTGTGGGAATATTTGCTCCTGATGGCTTGGAGTTTGTTGCTCGGAGGAGCTGACAGCATGGAGTGGAGCCTCCTGACCACAGGCACCAGGTCAGACGCCTGGTAGCCTGAGTGGAACTGCAGGACGGGAGACTAGAGGACATGAGAGAGACAAAAGTTGAAATTGAATATATTAGGCTCAAACATGCAAAACGGATGGTATGGTCCTTTAAGTCCAATAAATACAACATACACGTTATTTTATTTCCCACCACTTTCCAAAACATAAAACTGTATTTTAGAGTTTCTATCATTTTGTCAAATCCGCTAATCTTTCCAAATCAAATGTTCAGGTGACACACCCACCTTTAAATTCAATAAAATAAATTTAAATTAATTAAATGAAATAAATTCAAACCTGCTAACCCGTCTTAAAGTAAAAGGGACGATCATTTTTAATTTCTTGACAAAAGCCATCTCCTCCTGGAAAGTACATGTCCTGGTAGAGATATACGTTTTTTTTTCCATGCAGCCACGTGTTGGATTGGTTGAATAAAGTTACTTCAACAAAAAATAAGAACGAGCGTTTGGTTCGCTGCGGTGGATGACAGACCTGAAGCGTGTTTCAAGTATCTACAAATTGATTTTTATGGCGTACTGGAATAAACTGAAACCAATCTGGAAGGTAGGAAAAACAATATTAACATTGACCGCTCCAGTCGTATGTTTTGGAAAACTGTTGGCAGTGATGTAACATGTTGTGTTTGTTGAGCTCAAACATGCAAAAATCACCGGTATGTTCCTTTAAAGTGAACGTACCCATCCTCCCAGGTCTTTGGTGACCAGCGCGATCAGCAGGCAGGCTGAGGCCAGCAGCGACCCCCTCACCGGCACCAGGTCCACCTCCTGCAGGCTCAGCTCGCACACGTAACGGGCCAGCGTCAGCGTGTCCATGCCCGCGCTCACACACTGTGGACGGCAGAGAAAGACACACACACACATACGACAAGCTGAGACATACACGCACACTGTGACGCTCCAGACCTGATTTTCAATCCTTAACCTGGAAACCCACGGCCTGCATGTTTTCCTCTTTCCTTGTTTCCTTGCTAACTTGATCTTGATCGACTCGTCAGGCCTGATTTGGTGGATCAGGTGCAGAAAGAAAAAGAAGAGATGGAAAATATGCAGCGCTGGAGCAGAGCAAGAGCAGAATTAAATGGGGTGGAAAGGTAGAAAAAACAATTTTAATACTTACCACTCCAGTAGTATGTTTTGGAAATGGTTGTCAGTAACGTAACATGTGTGTGCATTGCATTATATTGTGGTCAAACACGCAAAATCACCGGCATGGTCCTTTAAGCGAGGCGTAACTGAAATTTGAATTTAGAACCTAGAGATTTATTCAGTTCTGGGAAACGTTGCGCTCACCTTGGCGTAGCGTCGGAGGAAGCGGTAGGGGATGGGGATGTTGATGTCGAAGCTCAGTGTCTGCAGGATGCTGGTCTCCATGGAAATAAGCTCCTCCCTCTTGTACGCATCGTCGCAGATGTACAGGAAGTCATCCAGGCACGGCGGGTTGCGCTCCTGAGGGAGAAACGATGGAGCCCGAGTTAGACGACGTCTGCGCCGAGTTCATCCAATCGATGGCTCAGACAGGAAAACCTTACGTGAATTGTGTAATATGTGTGTGTGTGTGTGTGTGCGTGCGCCCTCACCTCAAACTTGGAGGCTATGAGCATGCTGGTGGAGCCGACGAGCTGCAGCATTTCCCGTTTGATGGCGGTCAGCGACAGATAGTGGTCCGTCATCTTCACCGCCAGGTATAGTGTCTCATGGTTCAGCTCAAAGTTTTCCTAAAAACGAAAACACACACACACACACACACACAGTAAGCATATACACACAGTAAGCGTATACACACAGTAAAATATGGTGTGAGCTTAGATAGAATTAAAAAAAAACAAAAAACTGCTGTTTTATTCATTAGCGTTATTCATTTTTCTGCTGATTTAGCATAACTCAAGCCGTGCTGCTGATTAGCCTCCTGACTGAGTAAAGTGCAACAACGGTTAGCAAAGTTTATGTTCTGCTCTTCCATTTTAAGCTAACAAATGAATTACATTCATTAATGTGTGTGTTAAAAAATAAAAATGGACACACAAACACTAAATCAGAGCAGCTCCGGCTTCTTTACGCAATGGGCCTTGATGCCCAATTTCCAGTTTTTTTGTCAGTTCATTTACACCCACGCCATACTCCAATTTTATTCATTTTTTTGGTCTGTGCTCCAATTAAAGGACCATACACGTGATTTAGCCAAATAAACACTACCCACTTCCATATTATGTTATGCTAACCTTTTTTCAAAACAGAAATCTGTGTTGTAGTTTCCCTTTTATTTCGACAAATCCTCTAATCTTTCAAAATCAAACGTTCAGGTGATGCAGGGAAACGATCTTCGGAAATCCTGCGATCATCGGAAGTTTTCCTTTAGTTACGATACCTGACAAACACCGGATGTATTTCCGCATCAGAGCTAGGAACACGTTTTGACTGTTTACACGTTTCACAAAGCATATCTGATATTTGCACGTGTTGGGTCGCTTGTGCTCGGTGGTGTAAATTTCTCCCCAGAAACCTGAATCGCTCACCTGAACTTCTACCAGCCAGTCCACCAGGATGGCCCTCATGTCCGCGCTCAGGCTCGGCTGCTTTAGCATGACGTCGCCGAGGACGAACTTCTCCTGCAGACAAACACGGAGACAAATGCGTTCAGACGTTCAAACTCATACAGTCGAATATGAATTGGAAGACGTTTCAGTTTCCAATTGTGGCTAACGGTTTCTTGGCTTAGCTTGCCTCTCTCCGTTTGAGGTAGTCAAAGATGTCTTTTGCGTATTCGGGACTCATGAAACAGTCCTCCGAGTTCTCAGCATCGATGTCAAACTCCGCTGGGATCTGAGAGGGGAGGAGAGGGAAAATAAAATTTAATTCCTCGATCATTTGTCTGCCTGTCCGATACAACATAAGCTCTCTTTTACAAAAACCTGTTACGTTTGTATTCAATGTTTAAATTATATTTACCTTCTGATAAATGTATTAATAACTTCTTTAAGTAATAATAATCATTCATTTCTGATTTCTACCTTCTGTGTACAGTGTGACATGTTAAGTATTCTGGACTTTTGGAAAATAATTCAGGCTGGTAAAACACTTAGATTAAAATGTCAATAATTTGATAAATCTAGTGGCAGTCAAACCCTCCTACTGCAATACTGAATTTTTTAATCAGATGTATTTTTGTATATTTAACTCTAGATTAAATTTATTTGATTACATTTTTATGTATTCTTAAAAGCGGATTACTGGCAATTTTGCATGTTTGCGCCCAATATATACAACCTGCATACACTATACTTTACTGCCAACAAATTTGTATGTTAGCAGGCGAAACGTAGAGTTTTAAGATTGGGTTTATTATCTGAACACGTCGTTTTGAAAAATGAAAGAATTTGGCAAAATAACCTGCAGGAATGTGACACGGATGCAGGTAGTTTATTGGGCTTGAACATGCAAAACCACCAGTATGGTCCTTTAATGATGTAATTTCTAAAGAACGTCACAGTTTCTAGGTATTGTAGTTCTTTAACCCTCTGGAGTCTCAAATCAATTTTAAAAGAAAATTCTTCATTCAAGAAAAAAAAAAAAAATTCTTCATAGTCAAAAAAAAACAAAACAAAAAAAAAGTTGTCAGTTATCTACTTGATTCAATAAGGTTCTTGAAAAATAAAAGAAAGTCTCCAAAAATCAGCAAACAATGCGACAAAATAATAGTTTTGTGAAACAAAGTTCAGTAAGTCTTGTTTTTCTTACCGCAGGTCTCTGGAGGTGTGCTGGCAGCGTCTGGCCAGCAGGAGGCGCTGCAGCCACCAGCTCATCTACTGGAGCCGCCACGTCCTTCCCCGCCTCCTCTTCCTCCTCGCTCGCTTTGACCTCCTCTGCATCGGTCCTCCGTTTCTCTGTGCCGGCGCCCTCTGAGCTCACGGAGGAAGACCTGCAGAGGAAGATTAGAGAAACATAAAAAAAGAGGATAGAAGAAGAGGAGGATGTTTTTTTTTGTTTTTTTTTTTTTTNTTTTTTTTTTTTTATAAAGACGAAGGAGCAAGACGGGGCGACGTTTCACTTTTTCAGGTTGGCTTGATTCTTTGCCAACACTGAAGTACAACCAGTGGTCATCTTCTTTGCCGCCTTCTTGGCAGGTTCCTTCTTCCTCCCTGGCAGGCTGATCTGGACCTTGCGAGCCTGCGGGCAAAGTTAGAGCAAAGGTCAAAGGTCATCCAAAAGTGCCACATTGAGTTAATTTGTGTGTACGGCCTTCAATGGAAAAATGCAATAATCAAGGCTAAATCGCTTGCCTATTTTTAAAAAATAATTAATTAATAATATCACTTTGCAATCAATCTGATGGATAATGCAGCCTCAAGGGGGCACAAGCCAGTGTCCTCCTTGTGCCGGTCCCAAGCCCGAAT
>VXCM01004307.1:0-23155 GCA_014773175.1 Lucifuga dentata
TTTTTTTTTTTTTTTTAACAGGTTAAGAGAGCGAAAGCTAAATTTGATCTAATGAGGAAAAACGAACCTCAGGAGTTCAGAAAATGTGTAAAACACAGGAAAAATAAAATATGGTGTTATGTTTTGGAAAATGGTTAACGCTGTATTTATTGGGCTTTAACATGTAAAATCACCGGTATGGCCCTTTAAGGGTTTTGCTTTGAATATTTCACTATGAATATTAACATATTGAATATATAACTGAATTTATGAATATGAATATATTTAGGTATATAATTGAATATATAATATGAATAATTTGCTATGAATACTTGAATATTTCAGTATTGTGAGAAGGAAAGATTGAACCCAAAAATGATTTCTTCTGACAAATATGGACCAGCGGTATTTTTGGGGTAACTTCATCACAACAAATGGAGGAAATAAAAGTTTCATGTTAATGTTAATAACAAAATCCCGGAGCTCAAATTATCACAATTAATATTTTTGCACTCTTTGTTGATTCTAATACAAGCAACAAAAGTAGCGGCAACGTTGAAATAATTTTAAAAAATATATATAAATAAAAGGTTGCTTTATGTCAATGCTCTTGCTACATCACTTAAAGGAGAAATCTGCCAATTTTACACATCAAAACCAGTTTATTGATCATAAGGAGCACTATTCATCACGTGAAAACAGCCGCATAAAGACTTTTGGGTTTGAAAACTCATGGAACCTGCCCCTTATGACATCATAAAGGTACTTCCTGTTGGGGCTGAAGGTAAAGCTCTGAAAACTCAAGCCACTCTTGGAAGCTGGGAGGATTTCATTTCTTCTCAAATTTGAGGAGTGGCTTTAATCGCGTTGTGAAGCTTTTACTTTGAAATTTTCATCTTAAAGAGGAAGTAACCCCTGTGATGTCATAAGGGTCAGTTTTCTTGACGTTGCACCATGCCCTCAACACGCCCAAAATTACGAAATTGCTGTCACGTGCAGAAGAGTGACTACATGTGGAAAATTGATGGCGTCTTCCTTTAAAGGAGCATATCGGTGATTTTGTCGTGATTTTTCTTTCTCTCTTTCTTTCTACAGTTCTTCTCGAATCCCGCGGTAACGTTCGGCACAGCCATCGCAGCGTTTTATCTTCCGGTCATCATCATGACCGTTCTGTACATCAACATCTCTCTGGCCTCCAGGAGCAGAGTCTCCAAACACAAACCCGAGAAGAAGGAGAAGAAGGGAATCAAGTAAGACCTTCACACAAATAAGATAAAGAGCATGATAAAGAGCATATATAAAGATAAAGATAAAGAACATATATAAATATTACCAAAAATTATGTTGCATTTAGTGTAGATATATTTACTGCGGCAAATTAGCCTCTGAAAAATTCACAATTTCATGTGATTTATTGCTTTGCTCTTGGTGTGTAACAGCCTTAAAGGAGTATACTGACAATTTTGCATGGTTAAACCTAATACATACAGCCCACAAAGATGCTACTGACAGCCATTTCCCAAAATATACCACTGGAAGACTGGAATAGCAAATTTTAGCATTGTTTTTCCTGCCTTCTAGACTGCCATTGGTTTCAGTTTCATATAAAAATCAACTTGGAGACTTGAAACGCACTTGCGAACAAGATGTCAAGATGATAAAGTTTTTTTGTCAGTTACTTTATTTAACCGATGCAACACGGAGCTGCACAGAAGACGATGGACGCCTCCACCAGGGAATAAGACGGCTTTTACAAAGAAATAAAAACCGTGCCTTTTACATTCAGATGTTCATTTTAGTTGAATTTTAAGGTGCTCAACATTAGATTTAGAAAGATTAGGAGCTTTAGCAAAATAACAGGAAAACTAAAATACTAAAAAATATTTTTATGGACTACTGAACTCTAAAATAATTGTGGTGTTATGAAAATGTTTATTGTCCAAGTTCAATAAAAAAAAAAAAAAAAANAAAAAAAAAAAAAAAACGGTTTTATGTTTTGGAAACTGGTTGTCAATATCATGTATTAGGCTTAAAGGACCATACTACCTATTTTGCATGTCAATTTTCATACATGTTACGTTACTGACAATCATTTCCCAAAGGATAAAACCATATTTCAGCTTTCCTGATATTTTGCAAAATCTCTTAATCTTTCAAAATCAAATATTCAAGTGATACACCCACCTTAAAAATCCATGTTTCTCCTGCTAATAGTTACACAGCCTTATGAAGTCACGGTCCTTTAAATTTTTCCATAAACGCAGGTCTTCTTTTGGGACTATATTCCCCGGTGGAGGCATACATTCACTCCACGCTTTTTATTGAGCTTAAACACTAAAATTACATAACTTCTAAAAAAACCTGAATACACGTCTTGTTGGTGATGATGGATTACCTATCCCAAGAACGTTTACAGTATCAACAAGTTGATTTTAATAGCAGAATGAACTGAAACCAATGGAGGTCTGGAAGGTAGGAAAAACATTTTTAATTCGCCGTTCCAGTAGTATGCTTTGGGAAGTGATTGTCAGTAACGTTACGTGTATGAAATTGAATACATTGGACTCAAACATGTAAAATGGGTGGTAAAAATTAGCGGTGTGTTCCTTTAACTCTCGTTGTCTTGCAGAACTCCAAGCCTGCTGAAGAGTCATCTGTTAAAGCAGAATAACAACAACGATGCCAGCCCTCAGGCCAGCCCCCGATCCACTCCCAAACCCAGTGTGGACTCCACCACATCCGCTCTGGAGGCCGTCAACAATGGCCAGGTGGAGGAACCCAAACCGGGTCAGCTGCAGCCTCCGGCCCAGCCCAGCCCAGGACTCACGCAGGTACCACACAGCCGGAGTCTTTACACCATTAAAGGGTTCATCAAAGCAGAACTATATCGTCGCTGAGGTTTTTTAATGCTGTCCATGGACGGTGCAAGAAAACCATGGAGGTCATGGAGGCTACAGGCTCCAAAGTGGGTATCAGTGTCGGTGAAAATTCTGACTTCTGAAAAAACAAAACAAAACAATACCTCACTGAACATGAGATATTAAGTATTTATGCAGAAAAGTTAATTTTCTAAATTTATTTATACTTAGCACACAGTTACCTGTACACCATAGATAGCTAACTAGCAGCTTTGTCGACATATTTTGATATCAGTCTACACATTTAACCCATTTTACCATATTTATTGTCCTTTTTCTTTCAATGTCGTAGAAGAAAATTGACGTTATTTGACTGTTGGCTCATTATTTACCATTCACAAAGTTTGCTTCTGTGATGCTTTGATGTTATTTTTCAGCCAGCGCTTAGCACATGTAACCTCTGTCCCACTGTAACGTGTAAGACAGTCACCAAAATTGTTTGGGACTGTTGGACCGTGTCTAGGTTTGTAGGGAGGGGTTAAGAAAAGACCACACAGTGAATAATGGAGCCAACAATGTGTATCAGAAAGTAAAATGTATTATAAGATTTAAAAAAAAAATATACAACTTAAGCCGGCATCTAAAATCTATATACATCTCATATAAATAATATTCAGAAATAAATCACTTATTTAATTTAAAACAACAATGCAATAAATTATCTTAACTATAAGTTCTAAGTTTATTCGTCAGTCCAGTCCTGTCCAGTTCAGTGTCTGTGGTTTAGTTCGAGCTCTGTTCAGTTTTTCTTTCAAATTATGAATGCACCCTTTAAAATAAAATTAAAAAAACATAAGCGGTGGACTCCAAAATAATCCTACCACACCGCCACAGGTTTGGGGATGAAGGGAGAAGGTGATGGAGGAATAGGCTTCCCCTGGAATGGTTGGGAGAGATGAATATCTGGTGGTTGGCTCGCCACCTCCTTGCCAAGGAGGAAATCCAAGATCTTCGGGGGTCAAGAAAACCTAGCCTGCATGATAACAGGACTATTACTGTTCTGTATGCAGTTTTGATCTCTGGCCAGAGTAAATTATATCACATATGTTCAAATATTCAAAATATTGCTACAAAATCAATAACAACTGAACAATAATTTAGATTCATTTTTAACTGTGCAGTTCATTCAAACATTCACTTCTCATTAGCCATGCATAATGACTTATGATTCTATTCTACTAACTTNCAGTTCATTCAAACATTCACTTCTCATTAGCCATGCATAATGACTTATGATTCTATTCTACTAACTTAGGTATTATAATTAACACAATGTGCAGAATCATTATAATTTAAAAGCAAAATATATCTGATGATGATGGCCAGTAACGGATCTCACTCATCAAAACAATTACTAACTGTCACTAACCATCACTAACTGTCACTAACCATCATTAACTGTCACTAACCGTCACTAACTGTCACTAACCATCATTAACTGTCACTAACCGTCACTAACTGTCACTAACCATCATTAACTGTCACTAACCATCATTAACTGTCACTAACCGACACTAACTGTAACTAACCATCACTAACTGTCACTGTCACTAACATCACTAACCGTCACTAACAGTCACTATCACTAACCATCACTAACTTTCATTAACAGTCACTAACTGTCACTAACAGTCACTAACCAACACTAACTGTCACTAACAGTCACTAACCCTCACTAACCCTCACTAACTGTCACTAACAGTCACTAACAGTCACTAACCATCACTAACCGTCACTAACTTTCGCTAACCGTCACGAACTGTCACTAACTGTCACTAACAGTCACTAAGTCACTAACCATCACTAACTGTCAATAAATGTCCACTAACTGTCACTAACAGTCACTGTCACTAATTGTCACTAACCTTAACTGTCACTAACCATCACTAACTGTCATTAACCTTCACTAACCGTCACTAACTGTCACTAAATGTCCACTAACTGTCACTGTCACTAACTGTCACTAATTCTCACTAACAGTCACTAACCATCACTAACTGTCACGAACTGTCATTAACTGTCATTAAGTCACTAACCATCACTAACTGTCAATAAATGTCCACTAACTGTCACTAACAGTCACTGTCACTAATTGTCACTAACTTTCACTGTCACTAACCATCACTAACTGTCACTAACCGTCACTAACTGTCACTAATACTCACTAACAGTCAATAACCATCACTAACTGTCACTAACTGTCACCGTCACTAACTGTCACGAACTGTCACGAACTGTCACTAACTGTCACTGACAGTCACTAACCGTCACTAACTGTCACCAACAGTCACTGTCACCAGCCATCACTAACTGTCACTAACTGTCACTAACAGTCACTAACAGTCACTGTCACTAACTGACACTAACTGTCACTAACCGTCACTTACTGTCACTAACCGTTACTAACAGTCACTAACTGTCACTAACTGTCACTAACCGTCACTAACAGTCACTGTCACTAACAGTCACTAACCGTCACTAACCGCCATTAACAGTCACTAACCGTCACTAACTGTCACTAACTGTCACTAACTGTCACTAACAGTCACTAAACGTCACTAACTGTCAAACTGTCACTAACTGTCACGAACTGTCACTAACAGTCACTAACAGTCACTGTTATTAACTGTCACTAACCGTCACTAACTGTCACTAACCGTCACTAACAGTCACTGTCACTAACAGTCACTAACCGTCACTAACCGCCATTAACAGTCACTAACCGTCACTAACTGTCACTAACTGTCACTAACTGTCACTAACAGTCACTAAACGTCACTAACTGTCAAACTGTCACTAACTGTCACGAACTGTCACTAACAGTCACTAACAGTCACTGTTATTAACTGTCACTAACCGTCACTAACTGTCACTAACCGTCACTAACTGTCACTAACAGTCACTAACAGTCAACAACCGTCACTAACCGTTACTAACAGTCACTAACCGTCACTAACCGTCACTAACTGTCACCAACCATTACTAACAGTCACTAACAGTCACTAACTGTCACTAACCGTCACTAACTGTCAATAACCATCACTAACAGTCACTAACCATCAGTAACCGTCACTAACTGTCACTAACTGTCCACTAACTGTCACTAACTGTCACTGTCACTGTCACTAACCGTCACTGTCACTAACCGTCACTTACTGTCACTGTCACTAACCATCACTAAGTGTCACTAACCATCACTAACAGTCACTGTCACTAGCCGTCACTAACAGTCACTGTCACTAACAGTCACTAACAGTCACTAACAGTCACTAACCGTCACTAACCGTCACTAACTGTCACTAACCATCACTAACAGTCACTAACCATCAGTAACCGTCACTAACTGTCACTAACTGTCCACTAACTGTCACTAACTGTCACTGTCACTGTCACTAACCGTCACTGTCACTAACCGTCACTTACTGTCACTGTCACTAACCATCACTAAGTGTCACTAACCATCACTAACAGTCACTGTCACTAGCCGTCACTAACAGTCACTGTCACTAACAGTCACTAACAGTCACTAACAGTCACTAACCGTCACTAACTGTCAATAACCATCACTAACAGTCACTAACCATCAGTAACCGTCACTAACTGTCACTAACTGTCCACTAACTGTCACTAACTGTCACTGTCACTGTCACTAACCGTCACTGTCACTAACCGTCACTTACTGTCACTGTCACTAACCATCACTAAGTGTCACTAACCATCACTAACAGTCACTGTCACTAGCCGTCACTAACAGTCACTGTCACTAACAGTCACTAACTGTCACTAACAGTCACTGTCACTAACAGTCACTAAAAGTCACTGTCACTAACAGTCACTAAAAGTCACTGTCACTAACAGTCACTAACTGTCACTAATACTAACAGTCAATAACCATCACTAACTGTCACTAACCGTCACTAACTGTCACGAACTGTCACTAACTGTCACCAGCCATCACTAACCGTTACTAAGTCACTAACTGTCAATAACTGTCACTAACCGTCACTAACAGTCACTAACTGTCACTAACCGACACTAACTGTCACTAACAGTCACTGTCACTAACTGTCACTAACAGTCACTGTCGCTAGCTGTCACTAACAGTCACTGTCACTAACTGTCACTAACCGTCACTTACTGTCACTAACCGTAACTTACTGTCACTAATTCTCGCTAACAGTCACTAACCATCATGAACTGTCATTGTCACTAACAGTCACTAACCATCACTAACCGTTACTAACAGTCACTAACTGTCACTAACCGTCACTAACAGTCACTGTCACTAACAGTCACTAACCGTCACTAACTGTCACTAACAGTCACTAACCATCACTGTCACTAACAGTCACCAACCGTCACTAACCGTCACTAACCGTCACTAACTGTCACTAACTATCACTAACCGTCACTAACAGTCACTGTCACTAACAGTCACTAACCGTCACTAACTGTCACTAACTGTCACTAACAGTCACTAACCATCACTGTCACTAACAGTCACCAACTGTCACTAACCATCACTAACCATCACTAACTGTCACTAACAGTCACCAACTGTCACTAACTGTCACTAACCGTCACTAACAGTCACTAACCGTCACTAACAGTCACTAACCGTCACTGTCACTAACCGTCACTAACTGTCACTAACAGTCACTAACTGTCACTAACCGTTACTAACAGTCACTAACCGTCACTAACAGTCACTAACAGTCACCAACCATTACTAACAGTCACTAACAGTCACTAACCGTCACTAACCGTCACTAACTGTCAATAACCATCACTAACAGTCACTAACCATCAGTAACCGTCACTAACTGTCACTAACTGTCACTAACAGTCACTAACCATCACTGTCACTAACAGTCACCAACTGTCACTAACCATCACTAACCATCACTAACTGTCACTAACAGTCACCAACTGTCACTAACTGTCACTAACCGTCACTAACAGTCACTAACCGTCACTAACAGTCACTAACCGTCACTGTCACTAACCGTCACTAACTGTCACTAACAGTCACTAACTGTCACTAACCGTTACTAACAGTCACTAACCGTCACTAACAGTCACTAACAGTCACCAACCATTACTAACAGTCACTAACAGTCACTAACCGTCACTAACCGTCACTAACTGTCAATAACCATCACTAACAGTCACTAACCATCAGTAACCGTCACTAACTGTCACTAACTGTCACTAACAGTCACTAACCGTCACTAACTGTCACTAACAGTCACTAACCGTCACTAACCGTCACTAACAGTCACTAACCATCACTAACAGTCACTAACCATCAGTAACCGTCACTAACTGTCACTAACTGTCACTAACAGTCACTAACCGTCACTAACCGTCACTAACCGTCACTAACTGTCACTAACCGTCACTAACAGTCACTAACAGTCACTAACCGTCACTAACCGTCACTAACTGTCAATAACCATCACTAACAGTCACTAACCATCAGTAACCGTCACTAACTGTCACTAACTGTCCACTAACTGTCACTAACTGTCACTGTCACTGTCACTAACCGTCACTGTCACTAACCGTCACTTACTGTCACTGTCACTAACCATCACTAAGTGTCACTAACCATCACTAACAGTCACTGTCACTAACAGTCACTGTCACTAAGTGTCACTAACAGTCACTGTCACTAACCATCACTAACTGTCACTAACAGTCACTAACCATCACTAACTGTCACTAACCGTCACTGTCACTAACTGTCACTAACCGTCACTAAAAGTCACTGTCACTAACTGTCACTAACAGTCACTAACTGTCACTAATACTCACTAACAGTCAATAACCATCACTAACTGTCACTAACCGTCACTAACTGTCACTAACTGTCACTAACTGTCACTAACAGTCACTAACCGTCACTAACCGTCACTAACTGTCACTAACAGTCACTAACTGTCACTAATACTCACTAACAGTCAATAACCATCACTAACTGTCACTAACTGTCACGAACTGTCACTAACTTTCACTGACAGTCACTAACCATCACTGTCACTAACAGTCACTAACTGTCACCAGCCATCACTAACCGTTACTAGCAGTCACTAACTGTCACTAACTGTCACTGTCACTAACTGTCACTAACCGTCACTAACTGTCACTGTCACTAACCATCACTAAGTGTCACTAACCATCACTAACAGTCACTGTCACTAGCCGTCACTAACAGTCACTGTCACTAACTGTCACTAAGTGTCACTAACAGTCACTAACTGTCACTAACCGTCACTAACTGTCACTAACAGTCACTAACTGTCACTAATACTCACTAACAGTCAATAACCATCACTAACTGTCACTAACCGTCACTAACTGTCACGAACTGTCACTAACTGTCACTGACAGTCACTAAGTGTCACTAACCATCACTAACTGTCACTAACATTCACTGTCACCAGCCATCACTAACCGTTACTAACCGACACTAACTGTCACTAACCGTCACTTACTGTCACTAACAGTCACTGTCGCTGTCACTAACCATCACTTACTGTCACTAACCGTAACTTACTGTCACTAATTCTCGCTAACAGTCACTAACAGTCACTAACCATCACTAACCGTTACTAACAGTCACTAACTGTCACTAACCGTCACTAACAGTCACTGTCACTAACAGTCACTAACCGTCACTAACCGTCACTAACCGTCACTAACTGTCACTGACAGTCACTAACCGTTACTAACAGTCACTAACCATCACAAACTGTCACAAACTGTCACTAACTGTCACTAACTGTCACTAACCGTCACTAACAGTCACTGTCACTAACAGTCACTAACCGTCACTAACCGTCACTAACCGTCACTAACTGTCACTGACAGTCACTAACCGTTACTAACAGTCACTAACCATCACAAACTGTCACAAACTGTCACTAACTGTCACTAACTGTCACTAACCGTCACTAACTGTCACTAACAGTCACTAACCGTCACTAACTGTCACTAACCATCACTTACTGTCACGAACTGTCACTAACAGTCACTAACCGACACTAACTGTCACTAACCGTCACTAACTGTCACTAACAGTCACTGTCGCTGTCACTAACCGTCACTTACTGTCACTAACCGTAACTTACTGTCACTAATTCTCGCTAACAGTCACTAACCATCACTAACTGTCATGAACTGTCATTGTCACTAACAGTCACTAACAGTCACTAACCATCACTAACCATTACTAACAGTCACTAACTGTCACTAACAGTCACTGTCACTAACCGTCACTAACCGTCACTAACCGCCATTAACAGTCACTAACCGTCACTAACTGTCACTAACAGTCACTAACAGTCACTAACAGTCACTAACCGTCACAAACTGTCACAAACTGTCACTGTCACTAACTGTCACTAACTGTCACTAACTGTCACTAACAGTCACTAACCGTCACCAACTGTCACTAACCGTCACTAACTGTCACGAACTGTCACTAACAGTCATTAACAGTCACTGTTATTAACTGTCACTAACTGTCACTAATTCTCACTAACCATCACTAACCATCACTAACTGTCACTAACTGTCACTAACAGTCACTAACAGTCACCAACCGTCACTAACCGTTACTAACAGTCACTAAATGTCACTAACTGTCACTAACCATCACTAACTGTCAATAACCATCACTAACAGTCACTAACCATCAGTAATGTCACTAACTGTCACTAACTGTCCACTAACTGTCACTAACCATCACTAACTATCACTGTCACTAACCGTCACTAACCATCACTAACAGTCACTAACTGTCACTAGCAGTCACTATCACTAACTGTCACTAAGTGTCACTAACAGTCACTAACTGTCACTAACCATCACTAACTGTCACTAACCATGACTAACTGTCACTAACCGTAACTAACTGTCATGAACTGTCACTAACTGTCACTAACAGTCACTAACTGTCACCAACCATCACTAACCGTTACTAACAGTGTCACTAACTGTCACTAATCGTCACTAACTGTCACTAACAGTCACTAACTGTCATTAACAGTCACTAACAGTCACTGTCACTACCCATCACTAACCGTCATTAACTGTCACTAACCGTCACTAATCGTCACTTACTGTCACTAACTGTCACTAACCGTCACTGTCACTAACCATCACTAAGTGTCACTAACCGTCACTAACTGTCACTAATCGTCACTAACCATCACTAACAGTCACTGTCACTGTCACTAACCATCACTAACTGTCACTAACAGTCACTGTCACTAATACTCACTAACTGTCATTGTGACTGTTAGCAGCTAGTTAGATCAGTTTACTCACCAAGACGAATTAGAGATAAAAATGGGAAAAGTAGAAAAAAATAGAAAAATAAAACAGTTTTCAGTTGCTGCTCTTCTTTTTGTGTTGTTTGTTGTTGTGAGAAAAAGCTGTGCAGCTTCCTCAGCCAGCGGATGTGAAAACACCGAGGTCCACATGACCAAACACGGATGTTGCTGACATTCAACCGCTGCTATTTATGGATTCAACCTGTTGCACTTCTGGTCCCACAGAATCTGCAGTTTCCAATTGGTTGGAAATTTGTGACGTCACAGATTGGGGTGTGGTCAGATGGTAAAAACGCTTGAGAGTTTTCACCCATAGAGGGCAGCGCAGGAACAGTTTTCTGCTCTGTTTGCTCTGTATTGATTTGCTCTATCTGTTTGTCTGTCTATTATCTATATATTATCTATATATCTATCTATTATCTATCTATGTCTGTCTGCCTGTCTGTCTGTCTCTCTAGGAGGAGAAGGAGAGCTCCAATGATTCGTCCACAGCTTTCATTCCTCACACGGAGCCGAAGGAGAATCCCAACAAGGAGACGACATCTGAGGTTGGTAAAGAACAGAATAAAATAACTTTAATATGGAAATATGAAAGTTAGCTGGTTCCCACACTACAAACCAATCAAAGTCTTTTCAAATCTTTTCAAACCAATCAAAAACTATCAAACCAGCGACAAAGTGGGGAGAGTTTTACCTCCCCACTTTCACATCTGGCCAATTGCTGCATGAGTGGCGAAGTCTGAATTTGACATTTTTGTCGGATGCAGAATCACTTTTTAAACTCTTTTGCTTTTGTCCCAGGCCGCAACAAATCCCAGCACAGTTACCACGACAACGACGGCAACTAATCCTGCCCTGACCAAGATCAACTCTGCCTCCAGGTGGTCCAAGATAAAAATCGTAACGAAGCAGGCGGGAGATGAATGCATCACAGCTATCGAGATCGTCCCGCCTGTAGAGGGCGCCGAGAGCCATTCCATCCCTATCAGCCGCCCAAGAACCGTGGCAAGGAAGTTTGCGAGCATCGCAAGAAGCCAAGTGAAGAGGAAAAGACAGATGGCCGCCAGAGAAAAGAAAGTATGAAAACATGGGATGACAAAGGGATGAATGGAAACAGAGGAATGAATGTGCGGGACATGAAAACAGATGTGATTGAAGGAGAGTGGAAAACAGATGTTGGCTTGAATTAATGGATGAGGGGTACTTTTATTTTGTAAAGCACATTCATTTTGACACATACTGCTGCTCATTTTCATCGTTTAATATGAACATACTGTATTTCCACACAGTAAATATGAACATAAAAATGGAATGAAACTGGATGAATTGGTAAAACATGGCCATGATTTAACTAAAACGAGAACGAACTGGGAAAAGCCTCTTCTGGTCTAAAACATGACCACGATTGAATAAACATGAGAGGAACAAATTGCTAAATGTAGCTATAATCTAAATAAAATAAAGTGACAAATTGGTAAAATGTCACCATAATTTAAGTAAAATAAGGGAACAAATTGGTAAAATTCAGCCAGGATTTATCTAAAATGAAGGGAACAAATCGATAAAATGCACCCATGATTTAACTAAAATGAGGGAATAAATTGGTAAAATGCTGCTAGGACCTAACTAAAATGAGGGAACGAACTGATGAAATGATGCTCAGATTTAACTAAAATGAGGGAACTAATTGGTAAAATGCAGCGAGGATGTAACTAAGACAAGGGAACTAATTGATAAAATGCATGGAGGATTTAAATAAAACGAGGGAACTAACTGGTAAAATGCAGCCAGGATTTAACTAAAACGAGGGAACTAATTGGTAAAATGCAGCCAGGATTTAACTAAAATGAGGGAACTAATTGGTAAAATGCAGCGAGGATGTAACTAAGACGAGGGAACTAATTGATAAAATGCATGGAGGATTTAAATAAAACGAGGGAACTAACTGGTAAAATGCAGCCAGGATTTAACTAAAACGAGGGAACTAATTGGTAAAATGCAGCCAGGATTTAACTAAAACGAGGGACCTAATTGATAAAATGCTGCTCGGATTTAACTAAAAAGAAGGAACTAATTGGTAAAATGCATCCAGGATTTAACTAAAACGAGGGAACAAATTTGTAAAAAGCAGCCAGGATTTAACTAATATGAGAGGACAAGTTGTAAAACGTGGCTGTAATTAAACTAAAAAAAGGTAATATATTTTTTAAAAAAAGTGTACGCGTGCATGTATTATGTGTGGCCATGATATCCATCCATATACAGTACATCATATTTTATCCATCCATATTTATCATCAGGATCACTTGCTGTTTTAATTTGGAAAATAGAACAAACAAAACTGAAACGAAGATGCAACCCACTGTCTCCAGTCCTGCCATCTTTCCTGGCTCCGCCTCCACTGGTCTATCTCGCCAGCCATTGTTGGCAGCAACCTCATGTAATTTGGTTTATAATTTAACATGGAACATCAGGAGACATACAAACGTCAACCCGACTGACGAGACGAAGCTTGTAAAAAAAAAAAAAAAAAAAAAGGTACGCTGTTATTTGATGAAACCATGGTCGTAGATTTTGGCTCCTTATTTAAACCAAGGAGTAACCCTACAAATATTGTAACTTTATCAGGTAAAGTGTCTTTTGCGTTAGACATTGGTCACATATATCTTCATTGGTCCTTTAACATGTAAACCGGACAAAGTGAAGAACTGGGAAAAGACGTATTGGCTTTTTCAAAGTTCCACACTAACTCCAGACAGCTTGTGGTAAATTGAGCACTGAGTCATTCTGCTCATTGTGGATCTGTCCGTACGAGAATAAAATGTAGTTTAAAAATTCAAAACGTGAAGCTATTTTCGTCTGACCCGGTCGACATGATGCATGCGGTTGTTCCAAGTATTTTTGGTTGAAGATCTCTGAGTCGTCCTGATGCTATTTGGCGATTACAGAGAGAGAGAACATTACGTGTCTGAGGATGATTTATGGAACTTTGTGATGTCATTGTGTCTGTTTCCTGCTTTGGGCATCAACATCTTCATCCATATCATCTGCGCTGCCTAAACTTAGAGAATCCCACGGTTTGACGCCCAGCAGATTGTTGTGGTTAATTTTCAGGAGTCTGTTTCTGGCTCAGCCTGATCTACAATAAAGGCCTGGATGAGCTGTGAGGAACTGGCAACATACAGGATTTTCCTCAAATTAGAAGCTGCAGATTCCTGTTCCTCCTTTTCTGTTGCCAAGATTAAATTAAATTAAAGTGCAGAGTGTCATACAGTCAGAAATGTGTGACGATACTTAAATATAAGCATTAATCACGGGTTCTCAGCCCATTTACTCACATATTACAGAGCCCCGCATATGACATCCGGGAAAAACATCGGATATTGTGGGCACATATTAGGAATTTGTTCCCTCGTTTTAGTTGAATCATGGTCATGTTTTACCAATTAGTTCAGTTTTTTTAAATTATCCCCCTCCCCTTATGAAAACTGCAGTCAAGCCAGCTGCCTATTAATAACTTCAAAATGTGACAGTAAACATAATAATTATAAAACTGGTATAACGCTGAATCCAAGCGTACCAGTTTTATTTGTCAAAAATTATTTGTCAAAATGTCAGTTTTTAGAGCCCATAAAAAATGACACAATAGGCAATTTTTGTCTGTCCAAAACTGAAACGCTGGATGTCATTTTTGAAAGTTAACGTGCTTTTGTAGCCTGTAAGTGTTTGCAATAAATCTGTGTTTCTCTGAAACTGTTTCAGAGCAGGTTACCGTAAAGTTTAGAACAAGTGCGCAAGTGATTTCTAACTGCGGCTGGTTTTCATACTTTTTTATATTCTGAATTCCTAACACTTTGATGTCTTTATTTTTGGAAGCTTTAGCATGAGAGTGAATAATTAAATTGCTCTTATTTTCTATTCTGCTCTGTCTTTTCTGTTCTCTCTAGGTGACCAAAACTATCTTTGCCATCCTGCTGGCCTTCATCATCACATGGACGCCGTACAACGTGATGGTGCTGATCTCCACCTTCTGCCAGTCCTGCGTCCCCGACACCGTGTGGGCCATCGGCTACTGGCTGTGCTACGTCAACTCCACCATCAATCCAGCGTGCTACGCCCTGTGCAACGCCACCTTCAAAAAGACTTTCAAGAACCTGCTGCTGTGTCAGTACAAGAATATCGGCACAAGATGAGATGGAAGGAGAGCGCAAGGGTNACCTGCTGCTGTGTCAGTACAAGAATATCGGCACAAGATGAGATGGAAGGAGAGCGCAAGGGTGGGGGATTGGGGAGCAGAAAAATGGATGGAGGGAAGAGTCCCTTGTAAAGGAAGAAAGGTTGATTTTTTTTTTTTTTTTTTTTTTTTTTTTTNAAAAAAAAAAAAAAAAAACCCAACAAATCACACCACAAGATGGAGAAACACTTTGGTGGACAAAAGGAAAGGAAGGATTTGTAAACGTGTATTGGTGGAGATCTGACAAAGTTCCTGATGCGGTTGAATGGCTGAATGGAAGGATGGAGGAGAATCTGCGCAGAGGTACAAACGAACAAACAAGCGAATGAACGAACGGGGAAAGCTCGCATTTGCATTTGCATCAACCAAAATGCCAGAAAGAAGTGGGCAGGATGGAGAGAAATGAGAGGAAGGGAACACTTTTAGTTGGTTACTATGATGTTCAAACTTCAGATTAGCTGGAGGGTGTACAGTTCTAAATGAAGTTTTTTCCCCCCCAGATGTTAGAAGTAAAATAACACGTACTCGAGGCAATTGTATTCTCTAAATTATGAGTATAACGAAGCAGGAAATCTCAAGAACGTTTCAAGTCTGCACAAGTTGATTTTAATGACGTTCTAGAATGAACTGAAACCAATGGCAGTCTGGAAGGTAGAAAAAACAATTCTAAAATTTACTGCTAAAGTCGTATGTTTTGGGAAATGGTTGTCAGTATTTGGGTACTACTACTGCAGATTTTGCGTAAACATGCAAAATCTGCAGTAGAGTCCTTTAGTATGTAGGGCTGGCACACTGGAGTGATCAGTAATAACTGTTGCGTTGATTGAGTCATTTTACTTTTGTATCTTCCTTAAATATCAATGTTCAGGCACATCAGCTTCATTTTGACGAACACAATCATGAACACAGTAATAATTCGGAAAATCGCTGAACCGTAACGCCTGAAATCTGAAGGTCAGTTTGATTTTTGCCACGTAAAATCATTTTTCCACTTCTACACAGTTATGATAAGACTTAAAGGAGCATAATGAAAAGAGAGAGCGGGGAAGAAAAATAGTTTAGCCTCATGAAACGGAGCAAGAATGAATTGTGAAATATAAAAAAAAAATTAAATGACCTTATACATTTTGTTCCTGGCAGTGAATATTTTTGAATATTCATCCTCCTGTTAGAGCAGCAATTTATTAATGACATAAGGTCAAGTCATCGTGTCAAGTGTTTTCTCTCCTTTATGCTTCATGGAGTCAAACTCAGTTTATTGATTCTGATTAAACTTTTAAGTGGAGTAATAACATGACCTTGCTCTGTTAAATATTGATAACATGAATCTGATTAATCTCTGCCAAAAGCTGTGTAAAGCCATGAAGAATTTAATTCTAAGGAGAAAATCTGAAGTGGAAATAGTTTCATTTATTGTCAGATGCAGGAAAATATTAAAAGCTTTAGAGAATTCCTCCTAATATTCTTCATCTTCAAATTAACTCTTTTCCTCTCCTTTAATGCTTGAAATTCATGTTTTTAGTGAAATTCTAATATATTACTTTAATATAGCCATTCATTTTATATGTATGTATATACTGTATACAGTATATATATATATATAGAGAGAGAGAGAGAGGTTTTTTTTCTCATAAAGTAGCAAGATTTTTTGTGCAAATGTTGGAGTTTTTCCTCCGAACATCAAGACTCTTCCAGTATTGTTTTTTTTTCTTCCATCTATAACATGGCCCTAATTTTTGTTTTTTTTGTTTTTGCCAAATTCATCCTGCAATATTCACTAATTTATTTTTTATTATTGATGTCATTATGAGTGAAAAGTTGATTTCATTGATGCCAAAGCCAGTGTTTCTTTGTGTTCCAGCCAATCATGCAGCAGCTTTCACACAGAAGGTTTTGCTGTCACCCAGACAGCCAGGAAATTAATGGAGGAAGGAAAGGAATCAATACTAATCAATACTGTGATTAAACTGATTAAAGTTTAATCAGTTTAATCAGATTATGACTAATATGAGTCATGTTGGACTAATATTACTGATGGACCTGATGATTTGGAACTCATTTTGTTCTGTAATATATAAAGCCAAAATTCCAATTTGCCATTGACATTTCAGAGTCATAATATGAATATGAATTTGGGTGTTTTGCCATTTGAATTTCAGGTTTTTATTATGATTTGTATCCCTGAGCTTTTTTAAATTCCTCTTCTGGGTGAAGAAAGATTGAAGCTCTTGTGCGAATTAAAAAATAATGGCTTATAGCGTTTTAGATGCAAATGAATAAGGCTGGAACAATATGTGGGTGAAAGAATTCATCAAAATATGAAAAGATAACATGATGGATGAAATTATTAGCATTTAGTGAGAAATGATGTAAAGTTGCTGCAGGCTTGTTACAAAGTTTTAAGGGAATATTAACATGTTTCACCTCTGATTTCTTTTCCTTTCAAAGTTTCCAACTTATCCTGGACCTTATCATATTGACAGTAGTTTTCCACTGCTTCCACTATGGTTTAAAGGACAATAACAGTGATTTTGCAAGGTTGTGCCCAATATATCCAACCTGCATACATCTTGTGTTACTGATAATCATTTTTCAAAACATACTACAGGAGCGGTAAACTTTATAAATGTTTTGCCTACCTTCCAGACTGTCCTTGGTTGCAGTTCATTCTGGTACGTGATAAAAAACAGACTCAAAATAATAATCCATCACGGAGAACAAAATGTGTATTTTTTTGTGCAATAACTTTAGTTAACAGATCAAACACGGAGCTGCATGGGAGAAAATGTACGTCTCCACCAGGAAATGTAGTCCCAGGAGAAGAAGACGGCTTTCGCAGCCGTTAGTTGCAGTTTAGCCCAGATCCATGCATTGATCCAGATCCGGTGGATTCCAATACGTTCAGGGTCAGAGGTCACATTTATGGCGTTGTCGTCAACAAATAAATATAGAAACACAGCTACCGCTGACCTTTTTATGATGCTGATTCATCAGAAGTTTAGACATTTTCAACAGTTATGGACAGTGGATCTTAAATACAACTGTACAATATGCTAAATGTTTTGAATCTGTTTTCAAGGTAATGATGGTACAAGTGGCATGAGTGAAATCAGAGGAGTTTTGGGCCTTGGTGGAGGTATGAGCTGAACTTTTCTTTACTGTTTCTTTATTTGAGGTCACAATATTGAATGCTCCCCCGTTATGTGAAACCACCGGAAAATTTCTGAAACCACCACGATGAGGAAAGTAATGTTTCAGCACTTCTGTCAAACCCAAGAAATGGATTAAAAGGGCCACACTGGTGATTTCTGCATGCTTGAGCCCCAATTTATACAACCTGCATATATGTTATGTTACCGACAACCAATTTCCAAAACATAAAACCGTATTTTAACTTTTTTTATTTTACCAAGTCAATTAATATTTCAAATTCAAATGTTCAGCCACCTTAAAATTCAGTGTTTCAGCTGCTAACATACACATGAAATTGTAGAAGGAACTATTGTAATTTCTTGATACAAGCCGTCTTTACCTGGGACTATTTTCCCTGGTGGACACATACATTTTCCTCTGTGTGGCTCTGTGTTGGATCGATTAAATTAATGACAAAACTTTAATACATGTGTTCTCTGTGATGGATTATTTATTTCAGGCACGGTTCAAATCTCTACAAGTTGATTTTTATCATGTGCTGGAATGAACTGAAACCAATAGAATTCTGGAAGGTAGGAAAAAGAAATCCAAAGGTTGTATATATTGGGGTAAAATGTGCAAAACTATCAATATGGTCCTTTAAATATTTGTCTCCATAAAGTGTCTTTAGATTATGATGATGAGATGTTGGAGATCAGCTGATCATCATGATCGTTGATTATCTGATTAGAATTTATAAGTATTGTAGCCCCTAGCAAAGTGAATAATTATAGAAATGAAACAAAGTTAGTATAAAAGTACTGTAAATACACACTACTGTAAATACACAGCACAGTACTTCAGAATATTTTACTTCTAGGAAATATTTCATCATTTCAAAGTAAAGTGTTGTGTTTGGAAACATATTTAGCTCCTTTGCTGATGTAGAGCATGAAGTTTACGATCATCTAAAAAATTGTGAAATATATTTGTGTTTGTTGCTGAGCTGCTGTTTATGGAGGCCAAATATGATGTCCAGAAAAATAACAAGGATTTACAGCCTTGAATTATGAATTTGTTCCCACACCTTATTCATACATGTGCACACTACCTCGTTTTAGATAAATAGTGGCCACGTTCCATCAATTTGTTCCTCGTTTTAGTTAAACCATAGCCACGTTTCATCAGTTTGTTCCCTTGTTTAAACTATAGCACATTTCATCAATTTGTCCCCTTGTTTTAGTTCAACTATAGCCACATGAAGACATAGTTTTCGTTAAACCGTGGCCACATTTCACCAGTTTGTTTTGTTACAGACAAGACAGGGCACCAGAGCTGACAGGTCGTCACACCTCATTTTAGTTAAATAGTGGCCACGTTTCATCAGTTTGTTACCTGGTTTTAGTTAAATAGTGGCCACATGGAGACAATAATTTTAGTTAAATCGTGGCCACGTTTCATCAATTTGTTCCCTCGTTTTAAACAGTGGCCAGTGTCTTTCATCAATTCGTTCCCTCGTTTTAAACAGTGGCCAGTGTCTTTCATCAATTCGTTCCCTTGTTTTGTTAAGGTAGTGACTACATTTCGTCAATTCGTTCCCTTGTTTTGTTAAGGTAGTGACTACGTTTCGTCAATTCGTTCCCTTGTTTTGTTAAGATAGTGACCACGTTTCGTCAATTCGTTCCCTTGTTTTGTTAAGATAGTGACCACGTTTCGTCAATTCGTTCCCTTGTTTTGGTAAAATAGTGACCACGTTTCGTCAATTCGTTCCCTTGTTTTGTTAAGATAGTGACCACGTTTCATCAATTCGTTCCCTTGTTTTGGTAAAATAGTGACCACGTTTCATCAATTCATTCCCGTTTCGGTAAGATAGTGACCACCTTTCAACAATTCGTTTCCCTGTTTTGGTAAAATAGTGACCACGTTTCATCAATTTGTTCCCTTGTTTTGTTAAGATAGTGACCACGTTTCATCAATTCGTTCCCTTGTTTTGGTAAAATAGTGACCACGTTTCATCAATTCATTTCCCTGTTTTGGTAAAATAGTGACCACGTTTCATCAATTCATTCCCCTTTTTTGGTAAAACAGTGACCACGTTTCATCAATTTGTTCCCTTGTTTTAGTTGGCAAACATTGGCTACGGTTCCTCAATTCATTCACTCATTTTAAACAGTGGCTATATTTCATCAATTTGTTCCCTCGTTTTAGTTAAATAGTGGCCACATTTCATCAATTTGACCAATTATTAATGTTTTTGTTAGTCTTGTGGTCAAGCCAGCCTGTTGTACTAGTAGATAAAACATAGGCACGATTGACCGGGGAACAAATTGATAAAATGTGGCTATGATTTAAATGAAATGAGGGAATGAAATGATGAAACGTGGTCATGACTGAAATAAAATGTGTGTTTTTTCTTAAAGGGTGAGAAGAAAACCATAATACATGGCCACGATATCCCTTTTTTCCTCCCCTGATATCAGGTTTTGGGCTCCATAGTTTCACTGAATTAAAAATTCTGCTCACATGCAACAGTTAACTGACTGAAACACAAACTTTGATCACACTGATAAGTGATTGATTCTGTATAAAGAAGAGACATGTTTTTATATCTGAGATCTCTGTAATTTAAATGCCAAAGTAAAGGAAAGACAGAGCATTTTAGTAATGTTTCCTTTAGTCTGGCAACAGTCTGTACAGTAAAGAAAAAGATTTAATGTCGTTTGCTTTGACCAGAGCCGGTGTCCAAAATAACATTTTAAATGTCTTTAAAGGGAAAGTCAGCTGGGGATAGGTTTGTTTTGCTGGAATATGACGGAAACAGGAAGTGGAACACATAAAAGTTGTTTGGCACGCACAAAAAAATATCTGTCGACCCAACTTTTATCGAACTTTTTGTCTGAGATGTTACTTGTAGGTAGTATTTATTGGGCTGAGACACGCAGAATCACCAGTATGTTCCTTTAAAAGCACTCTTTTCTTTTTAGAGTGTTGTGGAAACCCGTTCTGGTCAAGCTTTTGTCTATAAGATGCATTTCTACATTTGGCTGTTTGTATTTTTCTCTTGTACTTTTTCATGTCCGGCACATGGATCATAGCCTGCACCAAACACACATCTGCTGTTCTTAGAACTGATAACTCATCAAAACGACTCATGCTGCAAATAAAAACCTATCAAACGCTGCGTTGGCTCTGTTCGTATTCAGAAATATTGAGAAATCTTTTCTGACATTTGAGGGGAGAATGGCGTCGTGTGAAAACTGCAGGATTGGAGTTTAGAAACAGTGGCTGAGCGTCATGTGGTGCGTTGCCACGGCGACGTCTCCATCCTCATCACTGTAGTTTGCGAAACAACTCAGAGTTCATTACGGGAATGACTAATTGCTTTGACACAAACATTCATGTCTAAGTCTGTTTGTGTAAAAACACGCACACGGAGTCACTCTTTCATACACACACCACAAAAACAACACTTTTACAGCTTCTGCACAGTGTCAAAATACCCACAATCATGAGAGAACGGGAGAATCATCAAGCTGGCTGTCATATTTTAAAGAACGATACCAGTGACTTGCATATTTAAGGCCAGTAATTACAAGCTGTTAATGTTACATTCCTGACAAATAAGTAGTAAATTATCAAACCGTTTTGCTGTTATTTAGCCAATATTGTTTTAATATTAAATGTTCTGCTGATGCGCCCACCATAAAATGTAGTGTTTCACTGCTAACGTGCATCTGAATGTCAAAGGTATGGATTTTTTTATTTGCAAAGTAAAAGTCGTCTTCGCTGTGAACTCAGAACGCAGGCGTGTGTGTGTGCATGCACTAGGTACTATAATCTCTTGTGATCGTTAACATAATGCAAATGTTTGGTCAATGTCAGTTATGAGTTTTTGTTGTCAGACACAGGGACAGTGGAGCGAGTGAGCTGCTGCCACCCTCCGTCTGTCTCTCTGTCCTCTGTCTCTCTTTCTCTGCTCTGTCTGTCTCTCTCTCTCTCTCTCTCTCCTCTGTCTGTCTGTCTGTCACAGAGAGACATATTTATACTGTACATATATGTATATATGTGTACATTCTCTGCGTCCCTGGTTGAGTGAAACCATAAAGTCATTTGTTGTCTTCGGTTAAAATGCTGCAGAAGTAAAGAATCACGCAGAAACGTCATTTACACAAACGCTGATCTTTATTACATCTTCTTACTGTTTAACAGCTAAACTTTGCTGTCTCCACCACTCTGAACACAGGCGTGTGTGTGCGCACTATGTACTATAAATCTCCTCTTTGCGTCAGTCGCTCTCTGGAGGCCCTTCTCCTGCCACTTCTCTAGTTCTCCTTGCCTTTTTTCTTCTTTCCTGGGGAAAAAAAAAAAGACAAAAATGGGTGGTGGTATTTCTGATATTTACTCACAAAATTTCTTCTTTTCCTTTCGGCTTTCCCTTCAGGGGTCACCACAGCGAATCATCTCCCTCCATCTAACCCTATCCTCTGCCTTCTCTCACACCAACTAACTTCATGTCCTCTTTCACTACATCCATAAATCTCCTCTTTGGTCTT
>VXCM01004308.1:0-31314 GCA_014773175.1 Lucifuga dentata
TTTAGAATTAAGTTATATTAATTTATTTCATTTAGTAAGATTAGCTGTTAGGTTTTACAGTGTGGTATTGCATCATACTTTGTTCATAACATCTGAGACTAAACAGTTTTAATGTCATCCTGTTGATTTGGTTATTATGAGAATGTGTCATTGCTTACTAATTGTTTTCCAATTGAAAGGGTTCATTATGAAATAAGGCATTAGCATTATAAAATGATGGCGGGTATTTTTGGAAAAGAAGCCATAAAGACTCAAAATACAGCTCTGTGATTTTTGTTTGATTATTTTAAATTGTATTAATTATGATTTAGTTGGATCTTTTTTTTATTTTGTAATGGACCATCTTTTTTATTTTGAAATGGACCCTTTCATATTATTTATCAGGTGTCATTTATCAGTTTAAATTCTGCCAAATATTTTATTTTCAATCACAATAGAATGTAACGTTTTGTGTTTTCTATAAGCTTAACTTGCTTGTGCATGTTATTAGACAGAGGTTTGCATCCTATATATGAGCACTATATACACTAGACTAGAACCTCAGATAGGCACATAACAGAGGGCTAGATCTGAGTCATACAGAGTACCTGGAAGTGCACTTAGCGTCTCTCTGAATTACAAGAACTCTCAAAGCCAAAGACCACTTCTTGTTTATTGTGGGTGACCCACAATAAACAAGAAGTGGTCTAGTTTCACATTAAACTTGTGAAACTAGCACTGGTGAAAAGAGAACTAAAGAAGAAAATACTGAGCGTGCAGGATTTCTGTACACCACAATCATTAATAAAAACAATGTTCACAATGGAAGTCTAACAGTATCGTTATCCAATTAATGCTGTGTCAGAATCAAGGGAATTTCTTTATTTACACACATGTTCACTCAGTGGCCAGAAACATAGAAACACATTTTTTTTTTAAATAAAATAATCCAATACAGTCCTAATAAATAACTTTATGCAACTAATAACCTTTGACACTATGTCAGCTTTATGGTCATTTTTGAGGCTGAAGTCTGTTGTTGTTTTACTGGACTTCACTATATTGTACCATGTTTCTAATATTTTGGCTCCTCCTATATAGGTGAATGAGGTGGACAAAATATTAGAAACATCCATAAACAGTCAACACACAAACCTGAAATAGCAGTCTGAGCAAAAACTGAACATTTTCAGTAAGATAATATTTATCGCAGGACTGGTGTATGTACTACATTATATTTGCAGGTGTTTCTATTTTTCTGGCCACAAGTCCAAGAAATAATTATGCTAACTGTTTCTTTTTTTAAATTATATTTCCATAAAATATTTAGATCTACATTAAAATACACATACTGATTAATACTAGTACTAACTGATTGACTGCAGACATTATTTTTTAGATAATATTTAAATTCTCTCATAATATTAGGGCTTCAAGCACGAATTGTGAACATTTTTAATGCACATTCAAATTTGTCATATTGCTGAAGCGCCACCTACAGGCCAAATTCAGCAGGATTTGAATCTGTGTTCAAGGGTTATGACAGTTTATGTAAATGGCAATGTCTGTAAGAATTTGGCAGCAATCATACTGTAGGAATCATAAAGCCAAAACATGAAGTGCATTAAAATGGACACATGGCGGTGCTATTCTCCAGATTTGCACCAAAGCCGAATTACCAAATTTCATTGAAATGTGTAAATTGAGATGTCTTGCCAACATATAATTTAAACGCACAAACAAATGAAAGAAAAAGCATAATATACTTTGGTAAAAGTCAGAAACGAATACTGATGGTAAATAGGTACAATTTAGGCGAGATAGGGATATTTTTCACTTTGCGAGGACCAAACTGTTTGTAGACGGTCCCTTGGCCCGCAGAGTGCAGGGAGAGCAAAGCGCGGCCGCTCAGTCTGAGACGCGTCAGCGCAAGAATGACAGCCGGATCCACGCAGGGAAACACTTCACATTGCCGTGACATTTGCTCTGGATTACAACTCACCGTGGATTCGGTCCGTACCGCCGCTGGAGCAGCTGTCACCGTGAAATTAACACTCCATCATCTTCTATAAAGCCATGAGGAGATGACCGGCGGCTGTGGAATCTTGTAGAGGTGTGTGTGTGTGTNTGTGTGTGTGTGTGTGTGTGTGTGTGTGTGTGTGTGTGTGTGTGTGTGTGTGTGTGTGAGAACAGGTTGTCAAATGTCGCTGCGACAAGTTTTTCTGAGACATTATATATATTTTTTGTATTTTCTTACACAGTTTCTTACAAATATGCACAAAGGTAGTCATCTTTGTCATTTTCTATTCTAAATACAGAAATTTAAATTTATTTTCTTCATGATACAACATTAGAAGTATCTTGCATCTTGTAATTCATCCAGGCTTCTCCAAGCAAACCTCTATTTCAACATAAGGCTAGTCTTCATTTCTCATCCAGCAGTAAGTTTCTTCTTACAAAAAAAATCAATGGTGTAGAATTACTTTGTGGCAAATAATACTCTAAATCAGTGTTTTGTTGCCTGTATAATCAACTGAATAGAGGCAAGATTGAGAGCATCACGGTTCAAAATGACTTGGTTTTTGGTTTGTTTTATTTTTATTTTATTTTTTTGTAGTGTATATATTTCTATCAGATAGTATAGTGCCTTCACCTTATTTGACCTCAGAGGAAGCCTTACCGCTTTATGACAGAGGACTCAGATGTATGAATTCAGCATTAAACTGCAGGTTTACTAGCAGAGGAGAGATGAGATTGAGGAAGACATGATGTGCAGAGCAAATAACAAGATCCTCAATCTATAGCCTATTGTTTATGTGTCATTCATCTGCCAGTCATACACATTTTGTACAGGCTGTGTGATTCCAGTGTTCCTCTGGAGCATCAATTTGTTGCTATAAACCGATCAGTCATAATACTAAAACCAGTGACAGGTGAAATGAATAACATCAATGGTACTGGGTGGAATATATTAGGCAGCAGGTTAACAGGCAGTTGATGTGTTGGAAGCAGGAAAAATGGGCAGCGTAAGATCTGAGCCACTTTGACAAGGACCAACTTGTGATGGCTAGACGACTGGGTCAGAGCATGTCAACTGCAGGTCTGTTGGGGCATATGCAGTGGTCAGTACCTACCAAAAGTGGTCCAAGGAAGGACAACCGGTGAACCGACGACAGGGTTTCGGACGCCCAAGGCTCATTGATGCACGTGGGGAGTGAAGGCTAGCAAGTCTGGTCTGATCCCACAGAAGAGCTACTGTAGCACAAATAGCTGAAAAAATGAATGCTGGCTATGATGAACAGGTGTCAGAACACACAGCACGGCAGCTTGCTGTCAGAACGCCATGCTGACCTTTGTCCACCACTCATGGAGCATGGAAGAGCAATGGAAGAAGGTGGCCTGGTCTGATGAATCAGGTTTTCTTTGACATCGTGTGGACGGCTGGGTGGGTGTGCGTCATTTACCTGGGGAAGAGATGCACCAGGATGCACTATGGGAAGAAGGCAAACCGGCGGAGGCAGTGTGACGATCTGGGCAATGTTCTGCTGGGAAACCTTGAGTCCTGCATTCATGGGATATTAGTTTGACACGTACCACCTACCTAAACATTGTTGCAGACCAAGTACAGCCCATCATGGCAGTGGTATTCCCTGATGTGACCTCTTTCAGCAGGATAATGTGCCTGCCACACTGCAAAAATGTTCAGGAATGGTTTGAGGAACATGACAAAGAGTTCAAGGTCTTGACTTGGCCTCCAAATTCCCCAGATCTCACCAATCGAGCATCTGTGGGATGTGCTGGAAAAACAAGTCCGATCCATGGAGGCCCCACCTCACAACTTACAGGACTTAAAGGATCTGCTGCTAACGTCTTGGTGCCAGATACCACAGGACACCTTCAGAGGTCTGTGGAGTCCATGCCTCCATGGTCAGAGCCGTTTTGGCGGCACAAGGGGGACCTATACAATATTAGATAGGTGGTTTTAATGATGTGGCTGATCGGTGTATAAATGTGATGTTACTAATCAGACAAACTGAGCTCCATGGACAGAATGAGTGATGTAGCAGACGCACATTAGTGCTACATACAGTAGATGGTATATTAATCTCGGCTGGTTGCCTGTGCCTGTGCGTGTGCGTGTGTGTGTGTGTGTNGTGTGTGTGTGTGTGTGTGTGTGTGTGTGTGTGTGTGTGTGTGTGGACAGCTGACTTGTTCTGGTGAGCAGCAGTGGGCTGACGGTAAATGAGAGGCCGTCACCATGCCCCCGGGGAAGTATGGGATGCAGGAGGAATGGCAGAAGGAGGGGAACCAGCAGATCATGATGGACTTCCTGTTGCCTACTGGGATCTTCCTCAAATTCCCTGTATCTCCAAATGACACCATCACAACCATCAAAAAAGTATGTCCTCCCCCGTATCCTTAACTATTTTTAGAAATCAGGATCCATAGGATTTTTTTTCCATTGATCGGCGTTATCATCATATTTATCATATTTAAAGGATAGCATTTCATTTGATTAGAATGATTGAATGAGTGCAGAGCCCCAGTTCCAAAATGCTATTGTTATTTACAATAATTCCAAACCATACTTATATGCTTTTAAACAAATTGGCTGAACTGATATTCCAATCACACATTAAGCTAATTAAAACATCCGTTTCTTTGTGGTTTGGATTCATCCTGAAGTTTTGATGGAACTGTTAGGGAAAGAGCTACAGCTCTCCTCTTTGGTATACACGGCCAGTCCTCTGCAGATCTGCTGTAAAAGCCACTGAATGTGCCAGTTTCTATGCCAACAGTTCTGACACTTGAGGCTGTTTGATTTAGCTGTGTTAAGTAATGTTACTCTTGGACGCTGCTAAGATGTCTAAGAGATTAAATGTCTTTTCAGTTTGGTTTATCTGCAAGGATTTCTAGTAAATGTTTAAAAAATAACGCTTATCATTTGAGCACATCAACAAAATGAGAGAAATCAGTTTTACAGTGATGTGGCTGCTGGTAAAGAGCTTAGTGTTTAAGTGTAATTATTTTGGAATAAACACAACGGTTTAGGTGTTTTACACGTAAAGTCTCGAGCAGATGTTTTGCACAGAGAATTCACGTTTAAAATAGTCAGACGTTGCACTCTCAACTCTGTGTATTTTCCTCCCAAATGTGATTAGATGGTTTGGAGAAATGCCAGCAGCGAGCCTCTGTTCGGCGCTCTGGGTGATCCTGATGCATACGTGTTCACCTGCATCAACCAGACGGCAGAGAGGGAGGAGCTGGAGGAGGAATCCAGGCGTATCAGCGATGTTCAGCCCTTCATGTGTGTCCTCAGGCTGGTGGCAAGGGAGGGTGACCGTGTAGAGAAACTCACCAATACCCAAATCAGCCTCTTGATTGGCAAAGGTCAGCATCGCCCTTCGCTGATGGAGCTGAGCTGTTACTATAGGAACAGAGGCATCACATCACAGTTTTGGTAGTTGGCGGCATTGTTGTGTTGGAGTGGTGTTTGGTCATCAAAAAGGAGAGAAGAGTATTAGTCATGAATACGTTTGTGAAGGCAGAAACAATCTGATTGGCTCAGGAAAACCTCAGTGGGTGGAGCCAAAAGTCCCACACACTTATGGGTTAGCTTTCTGTTCCTAATGGATTTTTTCATACTGTTCGTTCTGAAAAGCTGAAACAACATACTGAGGTTTTCTGTCCATTTTCTGAGGTCAATGATCTGGATCGGACTGTAACATTTGAACATCTCATTATTTTAACCAAGATACTACAGCAGTTATTTTGTTATTATTCAATAACAACAGCTTCCATGAGGTTTGCTCTCAAAACCTCATTAGTGCTGTTGTTGTTGAATGCTAACAAACTAATTGGTGTTTTCTTGAATTAAATGCTGAATTGTTCGAGTTTTACTGTCCAGAACAGTTGGTAAATGTAATGTTTCTCTTGAGAAAATCTGAGTTTTGTTTTTCAGCTTTGTACAAGACTAGCAAAAGAGATGAGGGAGTGTATTTGCTAGCTATGGTTATAGGCTAGCTATGGGCTAATGTGGCTAAGTTGAACATAGAGGAAGAGCTTGGCTAGCTTATAACTGACCCATAAAATTAAAGTCTGGATTGTACTTTTCCAGTTAGCAGCAGTACTTTCTCTTTGACTTTTTCACTAGGTTTAATTTCAGAATTATGGTTGGAAAATCTTAAGTTTCATGGTTCATCCCATTAGCATATTATTTCCTCCCTGGCAGCTTTGCCTCTGAGGAAACATTTGTATAAATTGAAATAAATCGACTATAAGTAGCAAAGTGTTCTTCTTGTTTTACGAGTTGTATCCTTTAAGCCACTTTTTATGATTTTTTTCAGGTCTGCATGAGTTCGAGGCCCAGAAGAACCATGAGGTCAATGAGTTTCGGACAAAGATGCGTATGTTTTGTGAAGATAAGTCTCTGGAGCAGCAGATGTTGCCATGGCAGCAGTGGATGGAGTACAGTTTCCCGTGTGACCTGGAGCCGTGTTCCTCTCTGTCCAAGTCTGGGAGCACAAACTCAAAAAACTCCAAGAAGATCTTCATCAATGTCAAGTTTGAGGCTTGTGATGTGAGTTGTTGGTACCACAGAACAGATGTTTTAATATTTGTTCATGTAGTTTTTAAGAGTGATATTTGTAAAGGTTGTTAAGAGGAAGCCAAATCTAAAACCCGAAGCTACCAATTGAGGAGATCAAAGCTGTGTCCTTGGTGTCCTTAGAGTTTTAGTAATCTAAGATGGGATTTACATTTAAGTAAGCAACATTTTAAAGTCTGATTCTAAATTTTTTTAGTCTTTTTTTTTTAAAATCTATTTAGCATTAAACCAGCACATAGGGAAATATAATTTGTAGAAAATATGATCAAATTATTAAAAAGGAATGGATGCATTGTGAAAAAATTATAAATTAACATAATTTTTTAACAGGTTTTTAGTTTGGATTTGATCCAAATTTTCATTGGGGGCTGGGGGACTTTGATCATGAGCTCAGTATCTTAAAATTCCTGGCTATAGCCCTGATTCCACCTTGCATGAGAACAAAATGTGGAGGATGACTGTAGGTAAATGTGAACATCTCTGGAAATCCCCCTCCTACACCACAAACACCACCTTACAAACCCTCAAAACATCGCTCAGGAGCCAGGCCTACAAATATGAAACCTTAATGTCACGATTTTCCATAAAACTGGCACCTTTATTTAAGGTGGTTTGTGGCTCCCACAGGAGAGCTTCATGCTGCAGCAGGACATCCAGGATATCCCCGTGGCTCTGATGAGGAGCGCCCTTAAGAAGAAGGCCACCGTCTTCCGCTCAGCGCGACAGGAGCCTGAGGACTACACCTTACAGGTCAATGGGAGGTGGGAGTTCATCTACGGGAAACAACCTCTTTGCCAGTTCAAAGTGAGTGACCTCGTTTGAGCACGTACAGGAGTTGAGTTGGGTGGAAATATTATTTTTACAGTGGACGTTGGCTTTGTGTTTTGTCTGTGCCTTGTTTTTCTATAACAGCCGAAGTGAAACCTACCTATTGTCAAATCAGGAGTCAGGTGACTCAAGGTTTTAGTGACAGGAGACTCCACTGTTGATTTTGAAACTCCAGCTACCCTGCTGGGGTGACTCATATCTGTGCAGCAGCCCCACAGAAATAAACTGCATCCATCCACGCATAATTGGATTTCAACTGCATTAACCTACAGCAAATGAACAGCCCCCAGGAGTTAACCGGTGCTATCAGAGCACTGGGAAATATCTGTGGGGGTGAGCTGAGTGATGGTCGTACCAGTAAAAGAAAACCCTCCTCTGTGTCCCCTCCAGTTGTTTGTCTCTGTTTTTTCCACAGTATATTTTCTCCTGTTGGAGAAATGGTCAAAACCCTCAGCTAACCATGGTTCACCGCTCCACTATCAGCAAATACCAGGAGGAGCAGGGTCGAGTGTGCAGCCAGGTAACCAAGAGCCGCTCCTCGTCCAGACCTCCTCCGCTGCCCCTGAAGAAGGTAAGAGGTCAGCGCTTCAGACTGCTGTCGTCTTTCGTCTTTCATTAACAGAACAGCTCCCTTTCTCTCTCTTTCTTTCTGTGTTTGTGTGTGTGTGTGTCCAGCTCAACATCGCTCCTCAACCATCCTGTGGACTTTGGCATATTTGAAACGTGTCATGCGACAGAATGTTGATAATTTACACTTGACGCGGACATACTGTAGTTGATGTATTGCAGTGTATTTGTTCTGCTTTTGCACTTGTCAAGCTGTTATAAAAAGCTTAGTGTGTTTGTCTAAAGCAAATTAGCATAAAAAAATTAATGAGAAATATAACAAGTCAAAAACACAAAATTACAGTTTTTTCAAGCACTGAAATTTTACTTGTATAATTGATGTGGCAGGTTGACTCCTGCAACATTGAGTGTTTTTATTATCATGTTCTAATTTCAACATTTGTTCCTCTTTTTTGTTGTCTTATTTTTGTAAGCATACACTTTTGTGACCCTTTCATTTTGTCACATTGCAAACAGGAAGTTGTAGCAAACAGTTCTGCAAATTCAGACCTTAGGAATGAATTCGGTGGAAGTGTAAAGAATGGGATGGAGAAATGAAATTTCCTCTTTTCTTGCTCCTTTTACAGCAGAATACCTCGTCTCTGTGGTCCATCAATGAACCTTTCTGCATTCACCTGGTGCAGGGCAGCCGAGTCAATGCAGATGAAGGAATGAAGGTCAGTGTGGTTGTGCGTGGGATTTTTTTTTCTCATTTTTCTGCTCAGTGAAATGTGGTATTTACCAATATCTCAGTTTTCAGTTGTAGGAACACTGGGGTTTGACATGTAAATGACAGGGTCACATGGCCCAGACCACACATTTCCCATAATTCATCAAGGCGGTTGGTTGAAACTTGAAAACAGGAAGTGGGGAGGGCCTATCTGGCTTTTACGTCTCATTTTGAGGCGCAGATTCTAAGAAAAAACTCTTTGTGCTCTCTCCTCCTCTCTCGCTTTCAACACACTTCTTTTTTTAAAAGCGATGCGTGCATTTTGTTTATGCAGGGCCCGATGGGTTTGACCTATCTTGAAATTTGATGAGTCTCTCTGCCAGCCGTGTTTGTTCAGATCAGGATGTTTCCCTGTAAAGAGAGACAAAAAAAAGCATGAAGAAATATTGAGTAATTCTGCATGTTCACATTTTCCACAACTCCTCTTTGTCTCATTAATATATTTAATCTAATTTAACAAAGAGGATAAATAGCGAGAACACAAGTAGGGATCTCTGTTAATGTGTGTCTTTGTGATTCGCTTTCATAACTAACTGTGTTACTGTTTAGATGGGTTATTAAGTGTAAGTGCACTTCTGTTTGCGGCCTCACAAAGCACATCATGACTGATGGCAAATTTGTCCTGTCACATAATTATCTGTCAGGCCTGCAGTTGGCAGGCGGAGGTTTGGAAACACACCCTTGGGGAGAAGATCTAGTCATATATTTTGTAAATATGGTTTTAGAGGGCAGGACCCTAATTGAATTTTGAGACCGAGCAGCTTCGACCTCTTGGTTTGTTTATCATTTTGACACATAGCGGTGAAATGAATGGTGACCTGCTTCCATTATGCATCTGCAGACTCACATTGTGAGTGACACAGGAAACTCTGAATCATTAAGCAACATTCTCCTTCAGACAAATGCTAAACTTTCATCGTTTAAACTAGAGTCCTACTGATACAGGAGTTTTGAGACTGATACCGTGTCAATATCTGAGAGTAAATAAATATCTGANTTTTTTTTTTTTTTTTTTTTTTGGCCAATGATACCTCAAATTTGTATGGACAACAATGTGTACTTAGGCAGGATAGGTTAACTTTATTATCAAAGATGCCGATAGCAGCAAATATAACAGTACTTTTAAACAATTAACTTAATTTTACGATAGGAAATTTTATTGCTATAATAACTAAGTAAGAATATATTGAAAGGATCAAATATACATATTATAGCCAGACCAACACTGAAATTGTAAGGCTGACACCATTATTGTTATTTGACTATAAGACTACTCCAATAACAATATATTGGTGTTTTTTTTTTTTAACTAAATACATACCAAACAATGCTTTTGGAAAATTAGATTTTTTTTAAAGATTTTTTAGATTTTTTTAGTTGAATAATAAAGCTTACTATCAAAGATACCATTTACACTAAAGAAAAATAACAGTTTTGCAGAAATTATGCAGCAAAAACTACACAAATTCACAGGAAAGTAAACTATTATATCAGAATCAGAATCAGACTTTATTGTCATTGTATATTATCAGCAACCTTACATGTATGAAAATTGAATATATTAGGCTAAAACATTTAAAATGGGTGGTATGGTCCTTTAATAACTATACCTGAAAACTCTCATAACAAAACTTGAATTCATAAAAATAAATGTTAATGCAGTCTGCGTTTGTGTTCTACAATTTGTTATCTGACGGCCTATATGCTGATATGACATGTCTGTGATAATATTGATGCAGTGATGTATTGGCTGGGCTGTATTCCACACTTAACCTCTCATACTGTGTCTAATTAATACTGTGTGTGTGTGCTTCCAGCTTGTGGTCCAGGCGGGTTTGTTCCATGGCAGCGAGCTGCTTTGTAAGGTGGTGACCAGCTCGGAGGTGACAGTTTGCTCTGAGCCGCTGTGGGATCAGAAGCTGGAGTTTGACATATATGTGGCTGACCTGCCTCGCATGAGCCGCCTGTGCTTTTCTCTCTACGCTGTCATTGAAAAAGCCAAGAAGCCCCGCGGCACCAAGAAGAAAAACAAGAAAGCGGTGAGTCCACAATGGCGATTTCAGGCCTCACCGCGCATGTGACTAAGTGTTTGGGCTGGTAGGTGTGAATTTGTTAGCAAGCACAAACAGATCTGTTTCGTCTTCAGTGTGTAGTGTGTGTGTGTGTGTGTGTTGTGTGGGTGTGTTTTGCTGGTGCATCTGGTTGTGCAAGTGTGTTCAGTGGCAAGGCTGTGGTTAACGTCTCTTCTGCTTCAGAGCTTTTATCTACATTTCACTCCGAGGAAGGAAGGAATTGGTATGCATTTTCAAGGAATTCTAAGTTCATTCTCGTGGTCAGTATACATAGTTGCAACATCTTTTTATTCAGTTCTCATTTTAAAGGACCACACTGGAGGTTTCACATGTTTTAGCCTAATATATACAATCTGCATACACGTTACGTTACTGACAACCACTTCCCAAAACACACTACTAGAGCAGTAAATTATAGAATTGTTTTTCCTACCTTCCAGACTCCCATTGGTTTCAGTTCATTCCAGTACGCTGTAAAAATCTACTTGTTGAGACTTGAAACACGCTTGAGATGGTAGTCCATCACAATAAACATGTCTATTAAATTTGTTTGTCAAAGTAACTTTATTTAACCAGTCCAACACAAAGCTGCACAGAAGAAAATGTATGCATCCTTCAGGGATTTTGTCCAAGGAGAAGATGGATGACTGTTTACCAATAAATTAAAAACCTTCTACATTTGGACATAAGATAAGATAAGATAAGATAAAATAAGATAAGATGTACTTTATTGTCCCACAGGGAAACTTGTCTTGTGCTCAGGTGTGCAAGCTGCATAAAGTGCAAGTACATACCACGTAAAGTGCATATAGTGCATAAAACATACAGCATATGTTCAGCATGATCTCGACACAGCATACAATTCATAAAATCAGTAACACACAACTAAAAGCTAGAGATGACAGGAAAAAAAAGAATAAAAAGAACAAAGAGGCAATACTCATAAAAACAGTCAAACTGGCTAAGTAGTAAATGTTACACTTAATTCAAATTCAAAATCCTAATACACAATGCAGCCAACAATCCCAACAACAACAGCAATCAAGTCAAGAGTAGTTTCCAGCCAATGTTTAAAAAAAAATGTTAGAAATGAAAAAAAATTTAAAATTATTTGTTCAGCAGTCTTATAGAGGTAGGAACAAATGAGGGCCTGAGACGATTGGTTTTACATTTGCTTACTCTGTATTGTCTGCCAGAGGGCAACAGTTCATACTCATGAAACAAAACATGAGAAGGATCCCTCAGTATTCTGTGTGTCTGACTGCAGCTTTGTCATAAATGGACTGAAGGGATGGATATTCTGTCTCCCCATCACCTTCATTGCTGTTTTCACCATATTGGCAACCTTGGATTTTATCTGGACAATGAGGGGTGCCATACCATACCAACATTCCAAATCTAATGATGCTTTCAAGTACTGCTCTGTAAAATGTCAGCATGATCTCATCACTCACACCAAACAGCCTGAGTCTATGAAGTGCAGCCTCTGTGCCAGCCTGGCATACAGATGATCTATGTGAACACACCAGCTTAACTTACTGTCAGTATGTATGCCTAAATACTTATGGGAGCACACGTGTTAGCAGACAAAACACTGAATTTGAAGGTGGGTGTATGGCTTGATTTTGTAACATTAGGGGATTTGGTTAAAATTCACAACAGAAATCTGGTTTTATGTTTTGGAAATTGGTTGTCAGTAATGTGACGTGTATGCGTGTAGCATTTAATGGGCTTAAACATGCAAAATCACCAGTGTGGTCCTTTAAAGGTCTGTATTGAGGACAGTTTAGAGAGGAAATATTTTAAAAAAGTGCCAAAATCATTATTTTTACTCCCATCTAGAGCACAAACCATACTTTTTTTGTTTTGATACCACTCCAGATATGCAGGAATGAAGACATTCTGCTAACAGTTTCTCTGTCCAAACACATTATTATTCCTCAGACACCAACGTCTGCTCAGCGAGTTTCCCAGTTCACCTGCTGCAGAAGAGAGGACACTAAATATTAACATTTTCTGGACAAACTATGTAATGATAATAATTTGTAAATTACCTTAAATACATTTGTTTTGGACCAGGGTTAACTGATAAGTTCTGAGCCTGACAGACAGTGATTATAACTTAAAAATCCAGAGTTAGCCGAGAGTCTGTGTCAGCGATGGTAGCTTTGAATTTCGGGCTTTGAGCTAGTTCAGTACTGACCCTGCTTACCTGATTTTCTCCCCTTTGCCTTTTCCCAAACATACAACGGCTTTTGCTGGAACCAGTGTGGCCTCAAATCTTCTTCTTTTCCTTTCAGCTTTAAATGATGATTGTTATCATGTCAGATGTGGAGGAGTTATGGACAGCCAAGAAAAGGACTTCTCCAGCATCATCGCCTGAAGTGTGTTGATCTGGAAGGATTTTATTTTGAAAAATAAATAACTGCAACACATTTTAGATTGTTATTTCCTCGACTCAGAACTAACCCTTTTACATAATGCACTACAATTATAGCCTACAATTTCCGCCAGGCTCTATTTTTACATCATCTGGCCACGAGGATGCATTTACCATAATGTGAAGATGATGTATAATGCTGCGATTTACAAACAAGCAACCTTAATAATTACAATGCCAGTGTTAATTTCTACAGTGTGTAATCCACAGTTTTACCATCCTTTTAATGCTTTAACACCTACACCTGCAGTAGTGTGACACTGTGAGGCATCACAGGAAGGAGTGTCTCCACACCCACTCTTTGTACATTGAGAGGTACAATGAGCAACAATAAAATCCCCTTCGCTTGTGGCTGTGCACTCAGCCGCTCTTGTTTTGAAGTGTTGCAGCGGCTGTGGGCACCGTGTCAGTGCAGACCACCTCCCAGGTGTGTTTACAGGCATCGAGTCTGCTTCTGCTTTCTGAGCCACTTCTCTCTTCTTTTACCCAGAGGAGAAGTCCTCACAGCCAGACGTCAGGAACACACGCGGAAGTTGAGCTATTTTGGTTGTTTCTTGTTACTGTGTATCACCTTTTTTTTTTTTTTTTTTTNTGCTATGCAGTTGTAATTATAGAAGCACTGTCACTTACATTTTTACTGGCAGCTGCAAAGTCAATTTTTAACTGTCATGTAATGGATTTTATGTAGAAATAGACACCAACAGGCATTAAATCAGTGAAATTTCAGCTTTCAGTAACTGCTTTTTATATATTTTTTTAAGAAATGACTCCTGGTTCATAAAATATAGAAATAACTGAACATGTCTGCACACTAAGTAAAGCAGTGATATCTTCAGGTTTGCGCAGCAAACGTGTCACACCAAGAAAAGAACCATTAATAATATGGGGTATATTTGATTATTGTTTGGCATACAGTACAAATTTGTGTCTTTCCACCTGTAAATAATAATATGCAAAGGAATTCTTTCATAAAGTGATTTTTTTAAATGCAAAAATTTTCAAACTTTTTAGATTTTTTCAGCTTTTGTGAAATTGGAATTTTCAGAAGTGAATTTTTGATAAGAGCTGTATTTGTGAGAGGAAAAATCTTTTCTTCTGGCAAACGTTATGCAAAAAACTACTTTTTCTGTGGTAAACAAATGCGAACAGTATGATGTGCAAAAATGACTCCTCAGGGTAAAATCACTAACATTTCATTGGTAATTCTTCTTGATTTGAATTTAAATGAATGTCCTGAATAAAGTTGTTTTACCACAGAGATATAACAATCTGATACTGATTTTACTGCTGAGCATTTATGTTTAGTTTAATTAATAAAACCTTGTGGGACAAAAATGAGTTTGAATTTAGTTATAAATGTTAAATTGGATATAGAGGTGTTTTTAATATACTGCAGCCACACTATATATATTATAACATTCCTGTTCTTGTATTTAACTACATTTTTCATGCTCTACACAGCCTAAGAAGCTGTTTTCTTTCAGCCAAAGACGCAACACTGCCTGCACCTGCGTGATTTTACGCTTTGCAGATATCTGTAAAATGATTCAACAAACTCAATCTTCTCTTTTTTTCCAACCAGGATTGTCCAATCGCCTGGGTGAACACCATGGTGTTTGACTACAAGGACCAGCTAAAGACTGGGGAGTTCCTCTTGTCCATGTGGCCGTCAGTTCCTGGTACTTTGAGCTTTGCTGCTGCTTGTATTTCCTCAGTTTAATCATCTCCCCCATCAGTTCACAACTCCCCCACAGTGCCTGGCAGCACAGCATGTGGGGTGAAATACCCAGAGTGACAGGAATTTCTGCCAAAAACACAACGTTTTTTCACACATTGTGCATTTGATGATTCACAAGAGGCCATTTATGTTAGATGCGAACTGTTTGGTTTGGTGGAGTCAAATGCCTGGTGTTAAAATTTCAAAGAGGGTTTATTGTTTTGATTTTGTCTTCTCTCTGTGATCTGCAACAAAGTTTGGAGACTATTTTGACTCTTTTCACTTTGAATAAAGCCCTTCCTAATGTCACGTATGACTTTTTTCAATCACAGATGACAAAACGGATCTGTTGAATCCAATGGGAACAGTTGAGAAGAATCCCAATGTGGACAGTGCTGCTGGGCTTCTCATTCGCTTCCCCAACATCCGGCCATATCCTCTCTACTACCCTCCACTTGACAAGGTATTGAATCCCAAAAGTTGCAGCACACCCTAACTTACAGTAATTTGATATGTGTTGTAACATATATAATCATATAAATCCTGATCTGTTAACAGATAAGTGATCTAGAGAGGAATGGCGATGTGGCTTTTGCCACTAAAGAAGAGGTAAGGCACACCATTTGTCAACATTTTTTAACGCTTTGCGTTGAAGTTGCAGTCTGATGATTTATGAATATGCTTTGGGTTTGCATTGTTCTCCTTAGCACATGAAGCTAAAAGAAATAATGGACAACAAAAACCACACCGAGTTTTTTGAGGATGAGAAGGAGCTCTTGTGGAAGCTCCGAAACGAAGTTCGAGACCATTATCCCGAAAGTCTGTCCAAGCTGCTCCTCATCACCAAGTGGAACAAACGCGAGGACGTAGTGCAGGTACAGAAGAGTTTCCATGATAAATAACGTTCATTATGCAGATCTAGCTCATTTCTATTTCTTGAAATATTTGGCAAATGTACAATACCTGGAAAAATGTACAAAATAGTATTCAGTCCATACAGAACCTACAGAAATATCATCTCTCTGTCATGGCTGACTCAACCCATTTGTTTATCAGTCTTTTCACATCATATATTTGGTGTGTAAAGGGTCATTTCTAGCCATAGTTTAGTGGTCCAACTGACAGTGCAGTTGCCACTACCATTGTACATCATGCAATAAGTCAAGCCAAGTTTATTTGTAAATCCCAATATCGCATACAATGTCACAAAGGGCGTTACAAGACCACGATCAAAAAGATCTTGAAAACGTTTGGAAATTAAAAAAAATTTGCACTGAGATATTTGCATTTCATTTCAGAGTTTTATTTGTTTTAGAAAATTGTTACCTGATTATCTTTAGATGGTGAGTTTGCTGAGGAGCTGGCCGGACCTCCCTGGCATCCACGCCCTGGAGCTCTTAGACTACAGTTTTCCTGACCCAGCCGTCCGCTCATTCACCATCAGATGCCTGAGGAAACTCAGGTATGCTGGCATTTTTTGTTTATTTTTGCTCATATGCATGAAGTCCAGGCTTTTAATGTGTCAGCATCATAACTGTTTATTGAACATTCTCTCTATATGTAGTGATGACGAGCTGCTGCAGTACTTAATCCAGCTGGTCCAGGTTCTGAAGTACGAGTCCTACCTAGATTGCGACCTCACCACTTTCCTGCTGGAGAGGGCTTTGTCCAACAAGATGATAGGACACTTTCTCTTTTGGCATCTCAGGTGAGATGCTGTCCAGCAAAAAAAAAAAAAAAAAAAAAAAAAAAATGAGACCACATCATCTCCATTCTTCCTTTTAATGAACAGTTTGTTTTTAATTGCAGGTCAGAGATACATGTGGCATCCGTGAGTTTGCGTTTTGGCCTGATTCTGGAGGCATACTGTAGGGGGAATGTCCACCACATCAAGCTCTTAACCAAACAGGTAAACACACTTTATCAGAAATCTTTGAAATATGTCTTGTGTTTATTTTGTACCAGATCTCAACCTTCCCCTCTCCTCTCCCTCGCAGATCGAGGCTCTGGGCAAAATGAAGGCCCTGAGTGATTTTGTTCGGTCGGGCTCCCAGAAGATGACAGCGGAGGACCTGAAGCTGTGCATCAGACAAGAATCCTACCTGGAGGCTCTGTCAGACCTGTTGTCACCACTCAACCCCAGCGTCATCCTCTCTGAGATCTGGTTAGTGCCAGACGCCAACCAACAGACACACACACCCACACACACACTGCCAGGATAATCGTCTTTGCCAAATTGCATTTTTGTTTCTTTAATAGCATTTTCAGAGGCATTTTGGGATAGTATTACTGAGTTATACAACAACAAGGTATTTACATTATGTATTCAAAATCCATCCATCCATCCATTTTCTAAACCTGTTTGTCCTGTTGAGGGTCACGGGGGGACTGGAGCCTATCCCAGCGGTCATAGGGCGAGAGGCGGGGTACACCCTGGACAGATCGCCTGTCTATCTCTTAATTTCTACTGTTATTTTAGTTTATGTTAAAATATGCAACATCCGATACTTATTTTCCTCTGCTGGAAACCCTTAGGACTTTTGTAGTTTTTTATTGTCTCTAGTGCCTTTAGTACCTCAATCACAAATTTTTAAATTACAAAAATAGCCCTGTTTATCTCAGACCCTGTCAGACCTTCTTTATGATTGTGTGTTCCTAATAATAATAATTCATATTGTGCGTTTTCTATTGCAGTGCAGATAAATGCAGGTTTATGGACTCAAAGATGAAGCCAATCTGGCTGATGTATAAGAACCAGTGGATCCAAGGAGACATGGTGGGCATCATCTTTAAGAATGGAGACGGTGAGATGCACAGAGAACTTAATACTTGGAAAGAGAAATACAGTACACCTTGCTTTAGTCGCTTTAGTTTAGCACAGAAGGACGGAGGGTAAAATACAGAGATTTACATGAAATTGCTGCAGAGGCAAATACAACCAAGGGACCTCCCCTGAAAGCCAAAAGACTGAGGTTAGAAATTAAATAATACAGAGGTGAAAATGAGCATGAAATGTTAATTTGATACACTACTTGTGAAAGCAGGCTGATTATTATACTGAACTTTGACTCATCACCTCCAGATCTTCGACAAGACATGCTGACGCTCCAGATGATCCAGCTCATGGAGAATTTATGGAAGAAAGAAGATCTGGATCTAAGGTAGGCGCTGCTGTTTAACCCTCTATGTTGCACAGGATCCATTCCAGGCTAACCTGATATGTCTCCTGTAATGTGAATACATTTCTCTCGGCGCTCTCAGGATGATCCCATACGGCTGCTTGTCCACTGGCAACAAGATGGGGCTCATCGAGGTTGTGAAGAACTCTGACACCATTGCCAATATCCAGCGCAACAACAGCAATAGCGCTGCCACCGCTGCCTTCAATAAGGATGCCCTGCTCAACTGGCTCAAATCCAAGAATCCTGAGTGAGTATGATGGATAACTTTGAGATGACAGAACAACATTTCATCTTCTATTGTATTGACGGTACTGGTTCTGTCTTTATAAACTCACAGATGAGCAGTTTTCCAACCTACAGAACTTTAACCATCAATCCTCTGCCAAACTGCTCAATCTGATCAGGGTTGTGAGGGCAGAAGGGTTGGCAAAGCTTTTACTGCAGTTTACTTTGTCAGTTATGTCTGTGCGTCATAACCAGATGTTCTCCTAACAAAAGGGAAGATATTTGTTTGTCAGTTGGCTGTCGCAGCTCATTGTTGCACACTGTCGTTGGAATATTCACAACACACCTACATCAAGTGTCACATGCCACAAAACGCACACCACTGCAGCATTATTAGCCATTTGTGCTGGTTGAAGGCCATTAAAGTGGCATCCATAGAGATGCCATAATAAAAATGATGCCTTGAGTTTCATCGAATGGTACGATAAGACATTGTGGCTTTAATTATATGTTTGGATAGCCAGGTGCAGAAAATAATATAACTTTACAGTTTTTTTTTTTTCTAATTTCTAAGAAGAATTCTCTGATTGTCTGAGTGTATTTGGAATTATGTAACTCAAAATGTTCATTGTGTAAAGCGTTGTAACACTGTGGCAGACCAAGTCAGAAAAGCAAAAGTCCTTAGCAGGCTGCTTTGCATACAGCCTTAGTGAGATAAATTGTGGGTAGATTTTTATTTGGTGCCAGACTGTCTGAAGGTCTTGTACTTTCTAAAAGCTCAGAAGAGGGAACCATTAGATGTAATGAATAAGCTTTTGTACGTTGGCCAAACAGGCCCAGTTGACTGCAGGACGGAACAGTGAGGTAATTAGCTTGAAATGCTGGAACGTCCAAAATGGAGCAGAGAATTCGTAAAAGCTTAACAAAGTGAACCCCATGCACGTCTAGACCATGACGGGATGTGACAGTCAATCATTTATCAGTTACAGGAAGTCCTCTGTGAATATATTATTTCACAGTGAGGAAATCCTGCCTCATGAGTCTGTGTTTGAGTGTTAAAGTTTGAATATAATTGTGAACCAGTTTTTATCACGTTGCCAGGTGCAATTGTCCTTGCACTAGCAAAAATAGGTACGGAGTGTGTAAGACAACGAACAAAACCCACTAATGCTGTGTTCTCATTTCTCTGACCTTCTTGTCATCAGGGATAAACTTGATCAAGCAATAGAGGAGTTCACGCTGTCCTGTGCTGGCTACTGTGTAGCTACATATGTCTTGGGCATAGGAGATCGTCACAATGACAATATCATGATCAGGGAAACTGGACAGGTGAGATTTACAATATAATGTGATAAGTTATTTGTGATACTGAAATCTACCACAAGGAGGCGATTTGAGATAAAGTTGTGCCAAATTTGTAATGTGATTGTAATTTTTGACACCATTTGACACCATCCTTTGTATAAATATGCCTGGTCAGGACATAATTCCCACTCACTTTCACATTTCTCCTTAGCTGTTCCACATTGACTTTGGTCACTTTTTGGGCAACTTCAAGCGGAAACTAGGGATCAACAGGGAGCGTGTGCCTTTTATTTTGACATATGACTTTGTCCATGTGATCCAACAAGGAAGGACAAACAACAGCGAGAAGTTTGAGAGGTACAACAATAACATTTGTTTTGCTCTGGAACATTCTAAGGCTGTGTGCTGCTCTAACAACTGATGACTGTTTTTGCTTCCACGTCTTCAGGTTCAGGGAATACTGCGAGCATGCCTACAAAATCCTCTGTCGTAACGGGACACTCTTCGTCAATCTGTTTGCTCTGATGAAGGCAGCAGGACTGCCAGAGCTCACCTCCTTCAAGGACATCCAGTATCTAAAGGTACACAGTGATTATAATTTTGATACAAGGATGATGGTGATGACAATATAAGGATGACTGCGATGACAACTTCTGCTGTCTTTTTCACAAGGACTCGTTAGCCTTGGGCAAGTCAGAGGAAGAAGCACTGAAGAATTTCAAAGTCAAGTTCAATGAAGCTCTGCGAGAGAGCTGGAAGACCAAGGTCAACTGGATGATGCACTCCTTGGCCAAAGATAACAGACCGTAAAGAACTCTGAACCAAGGAAACAGATTTTAACCAATGAAGTTCAAAATGGAAGAAAATGCAATTTTTTACTTTATTGATGGCATTTGAAAATGTTTACACACGACTGGCCTGTGAGAAGAAACTAACAAATAACTGCAAGTGACCAAAGACCGAAATCACAGAGCAAAGTTTCAATACACACAGGCATTAAAAGCCACGATGAAAGAAATCAATCACACTCTCGCATTTGTTTTGGGGACATATCAATGAAGATATTTAGCATGCAGTGCTCATGTGTTGGAACTAGTACTTGAAAACCATCTTCTTGCTCAAAAGCGTAATGATTGACCGCTGAAGCTGAGACTGCAAGTTTATCTAATAAACTGTATTACTCAGCAAAGATCAAACAAACTTCATGATTACATAAGATGCCATCACTCAGTCACAGATTACAATAAGGGTCAATAATCCCACCTCAAGTCTTTCATATGGTTTACAGCCTTTGATGGCTGCATCATTTTCCACTATTTCAACTGCATCTTTGAAAGTTGTCTTTTTGCATTTGTTTTATTTAATTTTGTGACTTGGAAGTACTTGTACAAAAGACGTGCTAAGATATTTTAAAAGAATTTTTCAAATATGATGTGTTTTACTAATGTATTTTATTTTTTATGTGGACTATTACCTTGCCTTTGGATTATTATCACTGGAATGGAGACGTTGATGAGAAAATTGTTGAATGAGGCCTTTACTTTGGGAACACACATGTACCCAGTTGCTTCGACCTCTTAGCTGCATCTTGGATCCCGGCTGGAACACTGACCGTGAACCATCCTCACTGACTGACTATACATCTAAACCTAGGCGGGGTTACATCTAGGGTGGGTTAGGGTTGATATAGCATGTGTTACTCCACCCACTTGTGTTACCCTGACCCAAGCTCCAGTAAAGGCCATCTTGTTTGGATGATCTATCAGGCCTTTACATTTATACTACACATTAGGTACATATCATACCATAAATCTGGAGAAAGAAGTAATATCAGGCATAAAGCAAAGAAGTCATACATGTTCTTCTATTTATTATTAATCATTATAGATAGGCCAAGGTATCAGGCACCAAATTAAATCCAGCACTAAGGCCCAAAAAATATAAATTATGGATTATGTAAATTGGTTGTTCTTGTGGAAAATATAACGTATTTGAAAGTGTAAATCTGAACAAGATGTAATGATGCAGTGAATGTGTGTGTGTGTGTGTGGTTCCTAATGTTTAAATTATGCACTGTAATTTCTATTGCATTTTTTTTTCTTATTGATGTACCATACACCATGAAATAAATTTCATGCTTACAGTGTCAACACCTCTGTACTTTGACATATCTATTGCTGTGCAAAATGATGGTTGTCTGTTAAATTCAGCCCGTATGCTGTATGATTTAATTTTATGGTGTTGTCAGATGACTATATCCTGTGTGTCGTGTCAGGCCTGCAAGGATCACTTGAATTGAAGAAACTGGAGCAAGAATGCTTATAATGACGGTTTCTTTTGCAATTTTTTTTTTTAAACAGTTCAGTTGTATGAGTCTGCATATGAAGTGAGGAAAGTGTTGCTGTAGATTACAGAGTTTAACTATCGGTTACATTTTGTGAATGTCCCTCACTTTTCACCAGGAGTCTCTATTATGTACTATATGGGCTACTTTTACAAATTGTAAAATATACTGCTGTTGCATTTTGAACTGATTGTAATTCATGAATCATCTCAAACAGACAAAATGTTTGAGACTCTGGCCTGAGTTACATTAAAGTGTGCAGCTAAAATAGATAAACCTCCTTGTCATCATAAAGAAAGTTACTGTATAGTCTTACATGTGATCACTAACATTTCCCTCTTTACTAACAATCTTAACAACAAACCTGGATTAGAATGAGGGGTGGTAACGTTGTGGTAATGTTGTCAATGTCACTGTGCTAACAAATGAAGATGAGCAGACAATATTTGATACGTATACAGTGGGGTCCAAAAGACTGACACAGAAAGTCTGACATCACAAGAAGCTCTTTAGAACATTGTCACATCATGCTGGGATGACTTGGGTCATCAGATTTTGCACAAACTTGTGGAGTCCATACCAGCTCAAGTGCATGCTGTCATTAAAGGGGACATAAATACTAAGATTTTCTGAAATTCATACTTCTCACTCAAATTAAGATGATTTGTAATGAAAAATCTTGTATTAAATTCAAAAATAATGCAAAATAAAAGCATTCTCATAGTGGTCTCAGACATTTGGACCCCACTGTAGTTGTAAACAATGCAAAACCTTAAAATCATTTTTAAGGTTTTGCTTAAAGGTTCTGTTTGTAGCTTTTTTCAAAACGTTCCTGTTATTGCCAAAGCTCTCCTCTAGGTGGAGCTGTTAGAAGTGGAAGCATTACTGGATTATTCCTGTGTGTTCAAAAACTTTATTGTATTTTCCTGAATTTACATCTAAATATCCTATTAGTGACGTATACAATATCACTGTGTGTATGCTTGTTTTCCCGACATTAATTTTGTATTAGTAACTGACGGGTTTTCATATTTAGTGTGTATGTAGTTACTGTCACCGTTGTGCGGATGGCGCCCCTAGTGGTCGGTGTGGCGAACAGCCGGCAGGAGTGTGGCTGCGTTGAGTCAGTCCGCCGTAGCTCAACTGGAGGGATGTGACCCCGGAACAGGACGCCCTCCTCCAACAACACACCATTCAAACAGCACAGAAGAAAGAAAACCTGGACCAGGAGGGGTAAGCTCGTATGTGTGGTTTTCTTTACATGGCGGACATTGTCGGAGGCTTCTAAACTGATCTGTGTGTGTTTGAATCCCGGCGGTTACACTCCCGGCAGAGCAGCGGTACCTGGATGGAGGAACTTCATTCAGGCTTTGTCTAGCGAGCTAGCAAGTTAGCTTGGATTGTTAGCATGATTAGCGCAGATTTGCTGAATACTTAGATAAAATGTTTATCCTTGTTAACAGGAATTGAATTTGTTGTCATTCGCGGTGCCGTCCGAACCGGTTAGTACCGCGGAATTTGCTTAAAAACTAGCGATAGGAAAAGCGTTGAAGGTTTAGTGCTGCTAGCAAGAGCTGCTACAGTTGAACAGACTGACTCCCGCAACACAACAAGAACCCCGCACAAGCATGCGTTTCCGTGAAAAATAAGAGTTGCCAGTTTGTTGCTTTGCTGCCTTATTTTGCATTCGGTGTGTGTAGAACACGGTCAAAAACTGATCGGTTTACTTGGGTTTTATTGCAAAAGTGACTTGAAATAAATACATCGGACACTACATTGTTTGCATGGGGTTATTGATTTGAAATTTGCATGGTTATATTATTTTAGTGTAATCTAGAGACAATAGAATTAACAGAAAGCCTGCACGTAAAACATTACAGTTTCACTTACTAAACTCTTGATAGCAAGCTAAGGAAATGCTATAAAGCTTTAAAATGCTGCTCAAAATTGAACTCAAAGCTAGTCTGTCTGCTCAGTTTATTGCCTGTTTGTTTGTTCTTTTCATTCTGCCAAATAAATTAGTTCCCATTTTAAATCCCCCTGCTTTTACATCACTTTTCTATTTTTGTATCTTGCCACCCATGGGTGCATTGTAGCACTCCACCTTTTAGTGTCTGCTTTCCCCACGTCAGATAGCTGACAGCTCGTTGAGTGGGGAAGCTGGCACCCTGCCTGCATTGGGGGGCATTGATGCCGGATGGGTGTCAGGGTTTGGCCAAGCGTCCTGAACCCTCCTGGCATCTAGCAGACTCGGTCATGTACCACAGCATGTCCTGCTTTGGTTTGCACATTCCCCTCCCCAGCTGGTTGGATTTTGGAGTGAGATTAGGAACCCCTTTGGCCTTGCCCCCGTTCCCCTCCTTGCTTCCTCCAGGGCAGGCGCTCTTCAACCCTCCCCATCCCCGAGGGGACCTCATCAGCTGCCTGCAAGCAGAGCTGGAGAGAGGAGGGCTGGTTAGCATCTCAACCTCTTGCTCTGTTTGGCACAAGCACTTGTCACACTTTGACATGAACCAGCCATGCAGCCTGTTGTGGCCTGACATGATACCATCCTGTAATGCTTGCACCCCTTCCTGGTTTGGACATCTAGTGCCAAAGCCAGAGAACCATTAATCTTATAACCAGGCTAAACAATAAAATCCATTCTGTTTTACTTCAAATGCCAAGTTGATTGCATTATTTATTTTTGCTTTTATTGTCATGAAGCTTCCCACATCTACTCATAGTTTGTTGTCTTTGGTGCGTGGGATCCCGCACATGTGCACTGCATTGTATTGTATTATTTTCAAAGCTTGTAGCTCATATGACAGTTCACAAAATAGAATTCTCTGCTTTGCCTTGACGTTTGTGCTTTTGAAGTCTCACAGCCACGGTCCCTAGGGGAACATCTTAAGGCAGCAGCTTCTGTTTTAATTCCTTTGAGAGCCCCTGAGGACTGAGCAAAGATATTCCGCGATCATAGGCCAAATTTTAATTATGTGTGATATAGGTTTGTATAACACCGAATCCTGTGTATTATGACTAAAGTTATATGCCTCATTAAAACATTTATCGCTGAGGTAATATTTGAAATTTATAAATATCTAACCTAACCAAATGTCATTTATTATTAGGCAAAAATGCCACATTTTTACTGATTCCTGGCTCTACAATATGAGGATTTACAGCTTTTCTGTGTTTCATAACGTGTAAATGGAATATTTTGGACTATTGGTCGTTCAAAATCAGAAATTTGAAGACGTCACACTGGGCTCTGGGAATTTGTGATGAGATTTGCCAGCATTGGTTGAAGCTGACTGACTGAACAATTTGTCACTTAAATGAAAAATAGAACAGTAAAAGTAATTTTTTACTTTTCTGCCATTGAAATGTAGCGGGCAGCTGTAACTTAAGCTTAACTTTAATTTAGTACAGGAACAGTCAAAGAACTAGTTAGGCACACCAGAATCCCTGCTATGAACCCAGCCTGCAGACTTTAGTGGGATTGTTTGAGTTCATGCCTCACATGGTGACAACAAGACATGACCTACTTATCAATCATGTTTTCACAATCCAGCTCATCACTATTGTCTCTAAATACTGTAGCCATTGTTGTGGGCACTATACATGTGAGGAGACTGCAGACATCCTGTAAGTTCATGCCAGAGCCTTTCTGGCCTGCAGTCTGGATCACGGTGTTTCAGATACGTAGGCCCAGACTCGGACAGCCTGCAGGGTCTCTGGTGATTTTTGTGATGATTTTCATTAATTTCTGCATGTTGGGCTATGTGTGTCTGTGTGTCTGGCTCACAAAAACACATATGGCTCACAATAAAATTTAAAGTAGCTATATGGCCCAACCCACATGGGGTTACAAGACACAATCATATAAACATAATATAACATTTCCGGTTCCATAATTGAAAACAGTCTTCATTGATACAGTGCATTTTTTCTCAAATTCCATGCTTTCTCCAAATAATCAACAAATGAAAAAATATTTCTTTCACACATACTTTTTAGAATATTATAGTCATCCATCAAAAAATAATTACATCCCTCATGGTTCTTATTATTGAATAGGCTCGTTCTTGGGACATGATACATAGGACAATAAAGAGCAAAATGAATTTCATTTTCAGCTTCATGTAAATCACAAAGGGAGCAGAGTGTTTTGCTCTTCAGTACCCACAAAACAACATGTTTCCAAATGTAGAGGAAACACCCTCATTCTTAATTCAGCACACAGAGATCTCTTCCTTTTAGATAAATTAAATTTGACATTATTCTCTGTACAGTATTCACTTTTTAATAAACGGTACATTTTGAGTTTTGGTTTATGCCAAATCTCACATGACCATTTATTCTTGAAAAACTGCTTCTCTAATCAACCCGATAATAACACGTTGTTTCAAAGTATATTTTTTTATACCCTTTACTAATTTTTTTTTCAATTTTTGAAATGAAAGTAACTTATTCATGTTGAAGCACTCAGCATTAATCAATCGACAAAAATGTATTGTTGCCAATTTTGAGAATCAAGCAGTCATTTAAGGCCTTTGACAAATAAAAATATTAAAATTTGATGTATTTATTGTGTCAAGCGTTCGTCAAGCCTTTGCTTGTTTTTTTCCGTTTTGTATCACTGCAAATTTGATGCTTTTTGTGTTAGCCAAAAATAAGAGCAGTTTCAAAACAAATATGGATGTTGATTCTCTTGTAATTTAAAATGAAAATTTGTCATTATTTTTGACATTTTTATCTTAAACGAATAAAAATAAAAACATTCAGTAGGTGAATCTTTTTTAACCGACATAAACATTAGATGTATCCATAGTAATACAACAACAGAATGTGTATGTCAGTTTAATTCTACATAAAGACAATTAATGATGTTTCCCTGTCCTAACTTCAGTATAACAAGCTATTACGTTTCAAGACATAGCTATCCATCGACGGAAGAGAGAGCTTTTGTGCATGTGTGTACGTGCATGCGTGTGTGTGCGTGCTCTGACACAGCTGCTCCTTAGAAGCAGCCAGCACGTTGCCAGCTGAGCAGCGAGCTGGCAGCCACCGCAGCTTTGCAGCCTACTTAAGTTTCTCACACGTTTTTGCTTGAGACGGACCCGTTAACGATTGAATTTGAGTCATTTCACCCTCTCAACTCTCCGTGCTTGTCGAGGCTGCAGATCTCTCCAGGTCTCATAGAGTTCAGGCCTTTAAAGGTCCGTACCACCTATTTTGCATTTTCAAGCCTAATATATTCAATTGTCATATACGTAACAATACTGACAATCATTTCCCAAAGCGTACTACTGGAACGTGAATTAATCAGTTTTTTTCCTACCTTCCAGACTGCCATTGGTTTTAGTTCATTCTGGTACACTATTAAAATCAGTGTTGATACTTTAAACATTCTTGGAATAGGTAAGTACATCTCACGAACAAGATGTATGTTCAGGTTTTTTTCCTGAAGTTACGTAATTTTAGTGTTTAAGTGTAATTAAAAGCACGGAGTGATCTGAAAATGCTTCCTGTTGTCAGTTCTTTACTACAGCACTTGAATGCACCACTAGGAAGCATTTTGATTTTAATAGTGTACCAGAATGAACTGAAACTAATGGTGGTCTGGAAGGTAGAGAAAAAAAATTATTAATTCACATTCCAGTATATGATTTGGGAAATGATTGTCAGTAACGTTATATGTATGAAAATTGAATATATTAGGCTCAAACATNTATGATTTGGGAAATGATTGTCAGTAACGTTATATGTATGAAAATTGAATATATTAGGCTCAAACATTCAAAATGGCTGGTATGGTCCTTTAAGCTGCATTTGAGCGAAACCAAACTACAAATGTTCAAACGCGAGAGATGTTTCTATTCTGGCTGCACAAACTAAAAATTCAGATGTAGTGCATCATATGATCAGCTGATTCCACAGCCAATTACAAGCCTGACAACTGGATTCTGTGTGTGTTTGTGTGTGTGTGAGCCGGTGCACCATGGTATTTTCTGCCCTTTATGACCCTCAGCAAATGCGAGGGTCTATCACATTGCAAAGTGTGATGGCAGCAGACCCACGGTGCTCCATGTGGCCCGGAGTGTTAGGGAGGAGGAGGTACGGTGTGTAAATGCTTTGAGAAGTCTTCTGTGTGTTTTTGTTTTGACACTAATGGAAAGTAATACACACACAAACACATAATAACAATGTCTGCCTGCTGCATGAACAGGTGTATCCCTGTTTTTAAGGAGGCATTACTGAGTGTGTTGAGGTCACTCCATTAGCTCTCATTAGGATTTCAGAGCTTTAGTCCTCCTCAACTCGTTTGAATAGCACACATTTCAAAATCAAGACATGCCAGTTTTATTTCCGTAACCAGCACCTGAGAGAAAAAAAGGAAAATTTCTTCTTCGTTCCAGCGCCAACCTGCTTTAGTGGTTGAAATAATACAACATTCACCTCCACGTTAACGAGAGCTCTGCAATACGTTCCAGCAGCTGCAGATCTGCTGCCACGTGTGTTCCGACTCGAGTTGAGTGTTATTTGAATATTTTTTTATTCCATTGCAATATGCTGCTTAATGGTACCATAAGAATACAGTGAACAGTGTGTTCTCAGAACAGGTTTTTGGTGCACGCAGAAATCAAATTCAGGTGAAGATCAGTATCAACTGTGTATTTTTCTGGGTGTTCTTCAGTACAAATTGGTAAAAGCTGAAAAACAATTGAGCTTTAAATAATGTGTACCGGGCGGCATGGTGGCTTAGTGGTTAGCACTGCTGCTTCACAACAAGAAGGTCCTGGGTTTGATTCCCATTAGGTCCTTTCTGCGTGGAGTTTGCATGTTCTCCCCATGTGGGTTTCCTCCAGGTGCTCCAGTTTCCTCCCACCACCAGAAACACACAGGATAGGTGAACTGGAAAACTCTAAATTGCCGGTGAGCATGAATGAGTTTGTCTCTGTGTATCAGCCCTGTGATTGGCCGGCGACCTGTCCAGGTGAACCCTGCCTCTTGCCCAATGACCGCTGGGATCGGCTCCAGCACCCCGCAACTCTGAATAGGATAAGCAGGGATGGATGGATGGATGGATGGATGGATGATGTGTACTAAAGTATACCATCGTGAATCAATGTGCCGCCATTCAAAGTTAAACAGGCAAAATGACCTGTAAGAAATCATAGCAGCTGAAAATGTGTGTGGTAAGCAAATGATAAAGATATGCCGCAGTATTGCAAAAATACACATATATGAGGCTTTTGTGTGCGTGTGTGTGTGTTGTTTTTTTTTTAATTAGCATTAGATTTCTCAGTTTATATTTTATCCACATAGTGAGGCTCACTGATCTGCTGGATGCTCCTGCTCAGCCCAACATCATAACACCGATAAAAACACAGGCTGGGGGGGTGGGGAGTGTGGAGGGTTATGCCGAGATCAACATTAAAGAAAGCCTTTGATTATGTCTGGAGTATTAGCTGCGTGTGTCTGATGCTGCCTGGGCACCCCTCCAGGGATTAGCGTGGGGCAGCCCACCTCTAGAACCCCACATCAGCTTCACACAAAGGATTTTTTACATCCTCATTGCGGCCCTTTAAATGATTCCAGACACGTTTCACAGAGGAAACTGTCCATCACAATAATGCTGCAGTGTGCTTTAGGTGACACTAGGTTGTTTTCTAAACACTGTATGCAGCATTTATCATTCTAACTGTTGTAATTGTTATGTTGTGAGTATTTTATAAGAGTACTTTTTACCCAAATAAGGCAGTTTTCTTAGAAAAGATATTGGATAGATACAGGCGTGAAAGACTTCTACTTGAAGAATCCTCAGTTTTTGTAGAACGTATGGTCTAAACTGTTCAGGTGTGGCCTAGATGGTTTTTGTTTTGCTGACGTAGCAAACATGATTCTGAAGTTTTGTTATAAATAGAACAAGTTTGGATTTAGTTTTTTCTCCCCTGAGAATTCAGTCAGAATGCAGCTTGCAGAAACTTTAGGAGACTCATAACAGAGGAATCTTGTCAGTCCGCTTAGAGCAAGTGAATTTGTCACTCCAGGTCTTGTGAAATAGAAGGCAGGTCTTACTAGATCGCTTTGGAAAATAAGAAAAATGAGCAAAATCTGCAAAAAAAATATGTCGTCTTTCAGTTACAGTCCGGTGATTTTACCTCTCACTGCATGGCTGCTTTAAAACAAATGCACCTTGATTTTTTTAGGCTTGAACTCATCAGGTTTTCGTGTTTATTATGGCTAGTAATGGGAGGCAGGACTGGGACTTGGTACGAAACGAAGGAACCAAGGAAATTGTAATTACAAGCACACAGAGTTGCGCATATGCTTCATCTGTAGCATTGTTGGAATGTGGTCAGAAAGCTTGAAAGTCCTGAAACTGGACATCACAAAATCTTAATGCACGGTGTCATTTATCATACAAATAATCACTGGGCTCACTGAGCACCCAGACTATAATGTTCCCAGCTCTGTAGCTTTGCCTTTTGTTATATTTTCATCCCAAAAAATCCACTCTTTCTGTTCATTGTAACCTGAAGACGAAACTGAGGCTCTGACTCTTTTCTCAGTTATTAAAAATATCACAGCAAAGGAAGAACAGCACTCATCACCCTCATTGTCAATTCCAGGTTGTTTTTTTTTTCCTACAGAGATCCTCCCTGTGGGATTTTATGCAACACATTTGTTCTTATTCAACATATCCTTGTGAAAGTGGGACAAGATAAAAAAAAAAAAAAAANCAAAAAAAAAAAACAAATACAAATTATAACTCTGGAAACAGTCAGGAGCCTGAGCAGAGATGATACTAAATATGGACATTTCTGAACTTCAAAAACCGACATCAGAGGATCACAAATGATACATGAAAGCATCGAGCCTATTTATACAGATGACGAACGTGGAATATATATATTTTTTTTTTTTTTTCAGCAAGAGACATTAAAAAAATTGTCAGGTCTCAAAATATGCCTAAATATTAATGGCTGTTTGTCCTGTTATTTTGCTAGAAACCTTTACAAGACACGATGGCACCTTTCAGCAGAGTAGTCTTGCTCTCCCGTCATTTACCTCATCCTCCTCTTCTATCCACTCATCTGCAGTGACCATTTTCTACCCGGCATGCATCAGAGGCAGATTGGCATTCCTGAGTTTCTGTTGTGCTTCGTGTGCCGCATGGCTGGTAGATCCCTCCTCCTCTCTGCCTGGAAGTCTTGGCTCTCCCATTTGAAGCTTGGAGCCGCGAGACATGATCAAACGTGTCACTGCTGCTGATCTGAGACGCTGCCC
>VXCM01004308.1:31578-43796 GCA_014773175.1 Lucifuga dentata
CAAAACCCCCACCAACATCCTCTCTTCGTCACCCACCCCCCAAACCCCATTCGCACACCGCCATCACCAATCCCCAAAGGTGTACTGACACAGGCACGCGCTCTCTCCATCTTTTCATGTCTGTCTCGCTTTGAGTCTTCAGTGGCTCCCCAATTAAAGCGTGCCTGACGCTCGGGATGAATTGAATTACTAATGTATTCATCTGTGCACACACACTCACACACACACAACAAAATAAATAAATAAATAAATCCAGCATACAGAGCTGGTGACAGTTTTGGCCANCACACACACACAACAAAATAAATAAATAAATAAATCCAGCATACAGAGCTGGTGACAGTTTTGGCCAGTTTATGCTTCTGTTACCAAATAAAGGAAAGTATAAAGTCAAATGCTGCTAGCAGCTAAAGGTGGCTGTACATGTATTATTACAACCAGAAACCGAAACACGGTCTCCAGCTGCTCTGGATGAATCCACCCGCTCACGGTGGCACCCAAGCGCCAGCCAACGGTGCCCCATTCGTCCCCCCNCCCCCCCCCGGGCTCTGGGACATGGGATGGCGAGCCAGCTCCTCAATTAAATATAACCCCACATCAAACAGCCTGTCAACATGCATTAATGGTCCTTTGTAAAGATAAGAGGCCAAAATAAATTGCCAGAACTATCAGAGTCACTGCGGCTCCCATAGGGTTTTTATGAAAGATTCTGAGGGGAGAACAAATCCTGACTTGCATACTGATATTTCTCGCCATCAAAAATCTATACTTTTCCTTCTTTATTTTTGCTCCGTTTTGTGAGTTATTTCATCAGATTGTACACGATGAACTATTTCAGTTAGGAAATTTTGCTTGCAACCCGGATATTAAGCCCACGTTTAAGCTTTGTCTCGGTGCGTTGTAACACAGATCTAATCCGACAACAGCCGACCTTGGTGTGTGTGTGTGTGTGTGTGTGTGTGTGTGTGTGTGTGTGTGTGCGTGTGTGTGCGTGCGTGCGTGCGTGTGTGTTACCGTGACAGTGGAACCTGTCCTTTCCTGCCTGTCACATTAGCATTAGCAGCTCTTTCATCACCTTCTTCTTCCCTCCTTTTTTCCTCCTTTGCCCATATTTTGCATCACCGCAGACTGACAGTGAAAATAGGACATTAGTTAGATGGGGAATAAGAGGCTGAGGGAGCGAGCAGGGGCGAGATCAGTGTGAGAAGTGCCGTGCATTATTAATAACGTGCGTTCACGCTGTGATGTGACAAACCCTCCGACTTCTTCTATCATCACTGTTTATAGGAAAGAATGGCTCCTCACACAGGCACGATTTTTCGTTATATTCCTTTAACATCTGTCCAGTAAATCATGGAGCTGCAGGTTTGAACCATCTGCTGTATTCAATCAGTGATAGCAGTAATAATACTCCTTAAAGGAGCACACCGGTGGTTTCTCATGTTTGAGCCCAATTTCTACAACCCACACATTAAGTTGCTGACAGCCATTTCCCAAACATACTACCAGAGGCAGTCAATATTGGAATTGTTTTTCCTATCTTCCAGACTGCCAGTGGTTTTAGTTCACTCCAGTATGCTATTAAAATTTTTTTGTAGAGGCTTTAAAAGTGCTTGAGATACGTAATCCATCACAGCGAACACGACATCTATTAAATTTTTTATCAAAGTAACTTTATTTAACTGTTCCAACATGGAGCTGCACAGAAGAATTTGTATGTCTCTGCCAGGTAATATGGCTGAATATGGCTTTTACTGAGAAATTAAAAACAACCGTCCCTTCTGCATTCATACGTGTTAGCAGGTGAAACATTGAATTTTTAAGGTGTGTCAGCTATTTGATTTTGAAAGATTAGAGGATTTGGAAAAATATCAGGAAAACTAAAATACTGTTTTATGTTTTGGAAAATGGTTGTCAGTAATGCAAGGTGTATGCAGGTAATAGGCATTTATTGGGATCAAACGTGCAAAATCATCGGTATGGTCCTTTAAGATTTTAAGTCCTACCTCATATCAACCACTTTGCTTTTGGAGCCATATTTGTCAGAAAAAACACAGTTTTTGTCAGTTGTATTTATAAAGAGGAATACATAATAAACAGGAAAATAACAAAAATAGTTTATTAGGTGCCTGATTAATATTACTGACCTCTGACCTCTGACCAGGTGGGAACAGCCCATTGCACTGACTCCTCATAACAATATCGTGAAACTCTTTTTTTCCTCTCTCTCTCTTTGTGCATGCAGAGCCACAGGAGCAGGGGGGATGAACCGCGAGGAGGCCCCGGGGAAGTCTCCTGAAGACATGTACATCCAGCAGAAAGTGCGGGTCCTGCTCATGCTAAAAAAAATGGGCTCAAATGTACGTACGCCGTGTAACATCACAACATTTCTACTTTTTAACTCTAGATCTTCATCTCGTGCATGTGATGGTTGCTCATACATCTTGAGAAGATATGTGGCCAAATTAAAGGACCACATCAGTGAAACTTCCCGTTTAAGCCCAATAAATACGACCTACATACACATTGCTGACAACCTTTTTCCAAAACGTAAAACAGTATTTTAGTATTCCTGTTATTTTACCAAATCCCCCAGTCTTTCAAAATCAAATATTCAAGTGATACAGTCATATTAAAATTCAACATTTCACCTGCTAAAATGCAATAAAGAAGGGATGGTCGTTTTTGATTTCCCAGCAAAAGCCGTCTTCTCCTGGGACTATATTCTTTTCTTTGTGTTGACATACATTTTCTTGTTCAGCTCCATCACCATGTAAATAAAGTGACTCAGACAAAAAAAAAATTAATAGACATCGTGTACGTTTCACACCTCTACAAGTTAATTTTAATAACGTACTGGAATGAACTGAAACCAGTGGCACTCTGGAAGGCGGGGAAAAACAATCCTAATATTTACCGTTCCAAATAAATGTCTTGCAAAATGTTTTGATGAGGATTCTCAAAAAATAAATAAATAAATAAGTAAATAAATAAAAACTTGAATCCAATTGACCTGCTCAGTTTTCATACAATATGTCTTTGGAAATGGTTTTTCATTAATGGCGTTTAAGCATAATAAAAAGCACGGAGTGATCTGAAAATGCTTCCTGTTGTCAGTTCTTTACTACAGCACTTGAATGCACCACTAGGAAGCATTTTGATTTTAATAGCGTACCAGAATGAACTGAAACCAATGGCAGTCTGGAAGGTAGGAAAAATAACACACTGTTCCAGTAGTATGCTTTGGGAAATGATTGTCAGTAACCTTACATGTATGAAAATTGAATATATTAGGCTCAAACATGCAAAATGGATTGTATGGTCCTTTAATGCAAAATCACCAGTATGGTCCTTGAAGCCTTCCCAAAGAGTGATGGAACAATCTGGCTGCCATCAGAATATTTGAAGCCTTAACTATGTCTTTAAATGTAGTCTGTATTCTTCCTGACTGCTAGAGGTTGTAGCAGCTTTTGTTAGGAGTAACAATATCCAGCCACATCAGAACAGTTAGCAAGATGTTTGCTGTCAGAAGCGGGAGAAACTTTGTAGAATCAGGAAAAATACTACTTTTATCACGAACCCGCGAAGGACCTCAAAATAGATTCACAATAAATCATGGACCTCCCTCCGTGAAGCTTCTTAATGCTGCTTCGGTGCAGAGTAGCATACGATAGTTCTGTAGACGAGCTAATAACAGAGTGCAGATTGAAGCCTGTGGTCAAAATGAGAGTAAAGTACTTTGTTTTTCATTTTATTGTGCTAAAATCATAGAGAAACCCTGGTGGTCCTGTACAGGCTGCCTGGAATGCAGCGTTTCACACCATGCACCAGGCTTTTCCCTGGCAGCTACACACTTTAAATCAAATCTAATATCAACCAAAAAATATTCACCCTGATTTTTGTGAGCACAGGATTGTACTCAGAATAACTTTTGACAGTATAAAGGATTAGTGCAGTGAAATAGAAGAATTTACAACCTCTGGAGGACAAAAATGTAGCTTCATCCTTATAATTAAAAGGCTGCAGAAGCAAATGTTTCCATGTTTAAAACCTTTGTGTTTTTTTTTTGGAGAAGATAAAAAGGATTTGAAGTTGAATGTGTCTTGTTTATGGGAGTATCAGTCTGCAGTATGTGGAACTTTGATGGTCTAAATGCTGTAAATCTGTGTGTGTGTATGATGTGGAGAATAAGCAGAACCGAACTGGTACAATCGCAGATTTGCATGATGTATTCAAAGCAAATATTATTTGGATTTTCATACAGTTCCGTCTAGATTTACAAGCTATTTGAAGAGGCGTTTCCCAAATCTATAAACCACAGTCAAAACATATTTATATCATCAAGAGAAAACCTGATGAGATGCTGTATTTTACCTGGAATTCCATTTGCTGCACTTTCAATCAAAATCAACACAAATAAAACACATTTCCTAATCGCATAGCTTGAGTTGAATATATTCTTCTAAGTATTGAACAAATATAGAAAGAAAGTTAATTCTCCTATGTGTCTTTGAATTCATGTAAAAACGTGCATATTTTTTGAGATCCAAAATATCCAGTTATTTTATTAAATTGATCTGTGTTCAAAAAGTATTTTTATTTAATTGATAACTCAGCGTTTCTTTGTCGCTCCTCCTCAGCTGACGCCAAGTGAAGAGGCTTTTCTCCGGAATTACGCAGGTGTGGTCCACAGTCAGATGAGCCAACTACCACAGCACAACATAGACCAGGGTAAAGCTGACACACACACACACACACACATTTTTATTCCAATTTCATGCAGGATTTAGTTAATATTTCCAGCTCAACTTTTATAGTTGAGTTTTTATTGAGCTGCAGTACCGGCTGCGGTGTTTTTGTTGCAGGTGTTTTTTAAGGAAAGCGTCAAAGCTTTACACACACACCTACATCGCTGAAATACGAGCGAACCCAGACTGAAAACAAAGGAAATCCTCTACACACTCATCTCCACTCCTGAGTCAAAACCTCACCTAGCAGATTCCCTGACTGTGCTGAGGCCCACTCAGCGGCCCATCAGCATCAAGATTACTCACACAGCAAACAGCATCCTGAGTGGAACTGAGTGACTCATCCTCAGCATGAGTGTTGTCGGTTTCTCTATTCCTTCTCACAAGTGGATTAGAGTGTCTTAGACGTGTTTCAAGGTCAAAGAGGGAGGTATTTGCATGATAGACTAAGTCACTGCTCATGTTTGTTGTGAGATTTGGTTGTTATGACCTTGCACATTTTGGCTACTTATTCTGCTGCACGGCACCAGAGAGCGCTGTTGAGATTTCTATAATTCCTCCACAGTTGTCACATGTTTAAACCACAAGAGGGTGCTGTGTGAAGCTGTAATGGGATAGGCAGCTAATCACTGCAGGATCTGAGAAAGCAGTAGCACATTGTTCCAGATGAGTTTTTCTTTGGAAGTGGACTTGGCAACTTTTCAGGATCAGTCTAAATGGCACACACACACACACACACACACACACACACACACACACACACACACACACACACACNCACACACACGAGCCCTGCTGGGGCTCAGGGCTAACTCAGTCCCCTAGGGGTGCGGTTTAAATTGAGAAAGCCTACAGTGAAAATGTTACGTCTCCTTCTGTGTTCTCCCTCCAAACGCAAGCAGTCTGTCTTGTTTAAGTTGTTATTTTATAAATATGAACGTGTGATTTTCTGTGTTGGAGAGCAAGAAGCTCTCACCTCAGGTGTAATGAATAGCTTTAACGACAGTCAATTAATTTAAGACGACCGGTGAGCCAGCATGCTCAACAGCAAAGCTTACATATAGAATGCAGCCATGATTGTCAATAGTTACACCTGTGTGAGAAAATTGATTCGGTTTATGACTCTAGGTAGGCAGGGAAAAGGGCTCACTGACTTTGCTCATTGTCCTTTTCTGAATTTTTTTTTGTCATATTCTCTTCATAGGGTTGCACATTTAATTGTGTTACTTTAAATTCAGACTCATTCTGCAGTACGAGGTGAATCATTAAAACATTATTGTGGGTCGTTGCATCAGTGATGGTGTAGATTGCATTAAGACAGTCTTTCTTCATAAAAGAAGTTTAAAGTATTGCTTTATTATGCAGAGCATTTTTAAAGGTCAATGATTAATTCATCAGTCGAACGCTAGAAAATTAATGGAAGACAATTTTAACAATCAGTTGTTTTCGTCTCCAATCAAATAAAAAATGCCAGATATTATCTCATTTTAGTTTCTCAAATGTGATGATTAGCTACTTTTCCAAGTTTCATATCACCATAAAATTTGGGCGTTTAACTGTTGTTCAGATGAAAAGAAGTTTGAAGCCATCAAATCGTAGCGCTACGACAGGCGCGGAAAGAAATTACACAACCAGTTACGTTTCATCAACATGTCAGCCGTCTGATAGGTTATTGATGTTGCTTAGCAACAGTCAATTTGTGACATTTTAGTCCTAAATATCTGAGAGAACTTTGCCGCATCCTTTATTTTATTTTTTTTTTCTTCTGTCTGCATGTATAGTCGTGGTAAATGCCATGATTGGCATAAACCGTTTTGTATATATATGTATGCAATTTGATTTTACATCAGACAGATAACATAATGTGCATATGTGAGTGTGTATGAGTGTGTGACCTTCACTAGCCCTCCTTGACTAACCTATCACATTTTATTTAAAACTAATAATCAATTTCTATCAAGGATAGCTAACCACCTGAACAAAAACACAGACAGCAGAGACAAACAAAAACAAATAAACAAGAATGACAGTAATAAACAGTCTAGTGATTTAATTTGTGAAGTTCCATGCATCAAATCCAGAACACCAGAGTCCTGATCCCCCCTGAGAACACCCAACACCAAAGAGTGGTGACATCCTCAAACTTCGCTGCGTCCTGTCTTTGGTTGCATGAGCGCCAGCAAAGCCACTCGTGGACGCGTCTCATACTGTGGTCTTCTAGGCCGTCGTTTTGGATTGATGATAAAAGGTTTCATCATAATTCCCTCACAGCTGTTAACTTTTGTCTGTGAAAGCCTCAAATTGCACAAGTCTGTAGGAGCCTTTACTGTATCTATGTCCTCTTTCTGCTTCTGGAAGCCCTTTAGAGTTCTACCTCTGTACTGCGTCAGTACTGTTGGGAAAGGGCGTCATTAATTATGGAGGAATATGACTCGTGAAAGGTGCTCCCAGTATACATTATACATCACAAAACAGACACATTTAGTGTCATTTGGCAGCCTGCCACCTCCTCAGTGTGCCAATAAATTATTACTGGTCTGGATCTTATCTAAAGCACAGAGATTAGCAGTGTGGTGCCCGCTGAGAGTTAATCACTTTTCAATGTTCAGCCCCGTGCTCAGCGTTTGCAGGACTCTTTGAGGTGGCGTGAAGAGGTTCAGCCACATTTGATCTAATTTAGACCTGGTAATGGGATAAAAATAAAAAAGAGAGATGAAAAGAAATCCTTTTATTTCCAACTGTGTGTGCAGCATGAAGTACTTTTTGCTGAAGCAGATCTGAAAATACGCACAGATCACAAAATAAGCACAAATTTGTTTTCAGTGAAAATGCGCCTCCAGAGATGCTGATAAAAGCGTTTCAATGGAATGCTCAGTTGAATTGGGTTTCTGCTGTCTGCGGTTCCCCCTTGTCTCATTTCATTACGATGACGCATTTCCCTCATCCAGCTGTGTTCAGCAGCTTCTGATTGGCCATCCAAATTGACCATCACACACTGCAGCAGCCAGGTGGAGACTTTCTGTGACGGTCCAGCAGTTTTTCCAGGCAAAGGCTTTCTGTCTGTGTCTTGTATCATCAGAGTCGTTACTCCCCTCAGTTTGACTCTCACTTCACCTTCACATCCTGTGCTGCTCTGATCAGAGAGAGAGACTGTAACTGAGCTTCAGTTTAGAAACATTGTCTTCGATACAGGGTCAGAAGCATTTGGTTTGAGCCAAATATCTTCCTCTTATGAGTTGGACAATTAAAGGGACACGTAATCCATTTTGTATTAGTGTAGAATGGCTCTACAGCTGGTTAATTATGTAGTGTTGCTTTGGTCAGAGCTGGAAAAAGTGGATTTTGTCACTACTGCTCAGCTGATTGGTTTAAAGGACCATATCACCATTTTGCGTGTTTGAGCCTAATATATTCAATTTTCATACACGTAAGGTTACTGACAATCATTTCCCAAAGGATAANTTTGAGCCTAATATATTCAATTTTCATACACGTAAGGTTACTGACAATCATTTCCCAAAGGATAAAGTTTTCGATAAACACAGGTCTTCTGTTGGGACTATATTCCCTGGTGGAGACATACATTCACTAAGCACTTTTTATTTAGCTTAAACGCTAAAATTACGAAACTTCAAAAAAACCTGAATATACGTGTTGTTCATGATGATGGATTATCTATCCCAAGAATGTTTCAAGTATCAACAAGTTAATTTTAATAGCATACCAGAATGAACTGAAACCAATGGTGGTCTGGAAGATAGGAAAAACATTTTTAACTCACCGTTCCAGTAGCATGCTTTGGGAAATGATTGTCAGTAACGTCACGTGTATAAAAATTGAATATATTGGGCTCAAATATGCAAAATGGGTGGTATGGTCCTTTAAAGAATAATAATATAAAGTGGACGACTCGCTTAAACATGGAAAATAATACAATTTGTTTTGCTGCTTCACAGGTTTGTAGAATATTTCGGCATCTCCACTAAACATTGTTTAAATGTGGAAGCTGCCCGTAGAGGTCATACGGGTCCCAGTGAGAGATTTGTCCCTCCTGAATATGAAACCAAATCCACTTGGCAACAATATCTGGTCACGAATAGCAGTGGCAGCTCAGAAGAGGACGTGGGTTTGAACACGCTGATGCAGGATGGCCTGATGATACTTGTGTCCTCAAGGGCTCTCAGCAGGGAGCGATCGTGTCATTCGTGGCCTCATCGATCGAGTGCCGGCATGCTTAGAGGACGCCAAGGTTGCTGCGGCGTAGTAACACCCAGATATTGATTTCTCTAAGTCAAGGCTGTGCTATATTGAGGAAATGTTAAATAGAAAAGTAGGTGACTGAACACACAAGAGGCAAATGGATTAACACCATTAATCTCATGAGTTTTGAATTGTTGAAACTTTAATTTGCTCGAAAACATTTCAACATCTCCGCCATGTTGCTGTGCTGCAACATCACGTCCGATCCGACCGGGCGGAAATGTTGCTCAAACTGTTAATGAATCTTCCAAAGTTTCCCTTAAGTCTACGGATCAGTGGATATGCACTGGATTTTTTTTTGTTTTGCAATTTTAATCAGGCCAAAGAGGAATTCTCTGCAGAAAGCTTTCGTTTCGTTCAGCTTTCTTGCTGTGAGTGCTTTGATGCATCTGAGTTTTAGAGGAACAGGGGATTGTGGGCAAGCAGGACTTTAAATGCTGTTATCAAAATCAGAAATGAAGTGCAAGCTCATTAAATTAAGTCTGGGTTTTAGGGCTTTTGGTTTCAGCATACATGTCCTTATTAGAATAATACGGAATAATGAGTGTCCCTTAACGTGAAGAAATAATGCTACACAGACTTACAGTTACAGCTTAATTAAAGGAAAAATACACATTTTTTTGCCTTCAGAATCAGGCTGTTATTCTTCCTCCTTTCACACTAATTTTTTCTTACAAGTGTCATCTTGTCATTTTTAACACCACAATTTGTCAGCACCTCACATAAAACCAGAAATCTTCATACTTGTCCTGTTTGATTTGATAAGGAAAGTTTGCTGCCCTCAGAAGGATGACTGAGGGAGACAACAAAAGAGGAGAGACGTGGAGGAGTTTCCATAGCAACCACGGTCATCCTGGGAAAGCTAAGGCTTCCCAGCAGGCTTTTGGTGATGTTGCGATGCACTGCGCTGGTAGATTGGAGTCTTTAGGGGGCCTGGAGGCAAGCTGGACTGGTAATTCCACAGCCAGCTTGTGATATTCCAGCGTCTTTCTCCTCAGTCTTCCCTTCACAGAAACACGCGGTTCCTGTTTTGGAGATCGCTGCAGAATTGTACAATCGATATGGTATCTTGTTTCTGTTTGACTGCTGTACAGTCCCTTATTACTTAAACCTGCTCTTTTAGGTGAAAGCCATGTGACACAAAGGACGAAGCCTTTGTTTAGCAGCTGTATCGATTCTTACTTCACCCCGTTTTCCTGTCTGCAGCAGGAATCCGAGCCAGAGACTCACTCATAAAGTACCACGTCTACCTGACTCGTTCTGCTGAAATACAGAAACTAATCTTCCTCCATATGTTGGCACGTATCTGGTTGTATTGTCAGCTGTCAGGGGAGCAAAAGGACAACAACATATATGACACATAGGTCAGGTTAGGTTAGGTTTGATTTCTGCAGGTCCACAGATCAAACTAACGATCAGATCCACCAGAATCTCAGCTTATCTGTGATCCTAACAGAAATAAAAGTTTTCTATCATGTATTAAGGCTTCTACAAATCAAAAGGTTGTATTATTTTTTTAGAGACACTCCATAGTTTTTGTTGTTAATCGTAGCATTCAGAGGTCATCCAAAAGTACCAAACTCATTTAGAGTTCTGGACCTGTTTCCTAAACTTGACTTCATTATGAGCTCATCTAATGGAGGAAGCTAATGAAATGCAGTTCATTAAATCCACTTTTAAAGAAGTCTTGTGTGCCAGTTTGGGGAAACCAGCTCGAAAAATAATTTGCTTTTGCTTAGATATATTTTCAAGGCTCAGTAAAGCACTGAAATATTGCTGCATGAAGCAAAGTACAACCCACGTTGCAGCATCTGACATTCTCTGGAGAATATCAGTTTGTCCCTTTGCATGATGTTTCGTATTTATTTTTGAGGTTCTCAGTTTTCCTCAAAAATACTGCATAGCGCAAAATTGAAGAAAAGCACTTATCGTGTTTGTCATCTTTATTCTTACACTACACTGTCTGTGCGACACCAATTAGAAAAGAAGAATTGCTTTGAATTGCTAGATCACCAAAAATAAAATGTAAGGAGCAAAACAAAGTGTTTAGAGAACTTTTGCAACTCTACAAAAAGTCAGTGAGAAAGTAGCTGCATGTGACTCTGATTTTATCAACCAGTTATGAAAGTCACTGTGTAAATGTGAAATGGTTAACGTTTAACACATGTTAAGCTCACCATATTCCAGCTCACCATGTTGAGCTGGAACACACACACACACAGGCACATACACACCTGCTGCATGTCGTGCTCTTAACCCTCTCCCTGTGTTCTTTTCATGGGGATCTGTGTCTTTATCCTCTCAGTGACTCTGCACAGTTTGTGACCTGAAATGCTGCTGCCGCTCCAACTATTAACACTACGCTGCATCACCGCGACATCTGAGTCGTTTTACAGTTCCTAGTCTGCACTCAAGGAATGCAGTTTGGTGCCCATAAACCTCAAAGAAAGTCCTTCTTGGGTAAATTCTAAAGCCTTCTTAACCTGAGAGATTTCAGAGGAACCTTGTGTGTTTTTGTTCGTCGGCTTCCTTTTCTCAACCAGATATCAATTTTTACTGTCAGAACTGTCAAGAAAGACTTAGTTTGCCTGTGAATCTCAAACACAGAATACCTCCAATACAAATACAAATAAATTTCAGTTAAATTGGTGTAAATTTAGCTGTCAGACTAGAACGAACTTCTTTGTTTTTAGTCCAGATTCAGCTGTAGTAGTGCCAGCATGTAATTGTTTATAAAAGCACTTTATCTTTTGACTTTTAACTCTTAATCCATGCAACATAAACTCCAGATTATTTTTATTCTTCAATTTTAACACAAATCAGTATAGAAAGTGAAGAGTTTTTTTTCACTTTGTACAAATTTCATTGAGTCTTTGAAAAATTTTCTGTAGAACATATTTGGATGAGTATTCCTTGATTATCAATATTCCATACTGTTTTTTTGTAACTTGTGGCCAGGTCCAGTTAATTTTGATGAACACACACACACACACACACACACACACACACACACCAGCTGTGATCAGCAAAATCTGACAGCATGTCGCCGCAACAGCAACATGATTATTGTAAATGTAATGAATGATAAAGCTGCTCTTCTGCAAAAATACTGCAAAGTATTACGGAGGACAAATGGAATGACATTCTGTCTGGTTATTTGTGTAATCCACAGGGTGAGTGGTGGTGGTGGTGGTGGTGGTGGTGGGGGGG
>VXCM01004308.1:43849-88456 GCA_014773175.1 Lucifuga dentata
TACGTGGGTGAAGGTGGGAGGGGCTGGTGAATGGACAGGGAGATGCACTGAAACAAGTCTGAAGCTGTTTGCGGCATCCTGCCGTCCAATGATGCAGCCTGATTTTTATCTGTTGCTAGGCAACAGCTCAGAGGGACATTTCATCGTGTCAGTTTGTTTCTTTGGTGTGTGTACGTGTGTGTGTGTTGATATATATCTATATATATATATAGATATATATATCTATATATATACTTTGGATGTGGCAGGGCAAGGTCCAGACATGAGTCTGAGGCANCCCCCCCCGCATAAGTTTATTTATGTATTCTCCTGCTGGCCATTCTGCTGAAGTCATCCGACGTGTCCTTCCTGTGAACCACCAAAAGTATAAGTGATTCAGGCTGCAGCAGTGACACAGGTGACTCAGGTGGCGTTGCTGTTGTGTGATATTACATAATCGTCTCTCATTAAAGCCTCGTTATGCAACACGAGCATCTCAAAGCTTTCAGACTTATTTCACTCCATCCCCGTGTCCCCACTTTCTGTCTCTCGGTGCTGCATTGGCCAATTGGCTCGTTCTCAGCCACTGCGTGAGATCGCTTGTGAAGCAGAACCAAAAAGCTGAGAGAAAGTTGATATTAAAAAGCAGTGAGGCCCCCACCCACCTACCCCCCACCCATCACCACCAGCAGCAGCAGTCTCTGTCTCATCATCTCACGCCGATCTGAATGCAGCATCCTAATTATCTTCTATAAAGACATAGCCAACATCTTTTTGTGTGTGTGTGTGTGTATGCTTGGAAGGTCTGTGCTGCCTCATGAGGGGAGGGAGGGNGGGGGGGGGGGGTCCGCCCCGTGTGCCAAATACATGTGAAGCTCCCATTCCCTGGCCTACTTTCTTATCTCTGCAATAATTAAATCTAACAAGCAGCTGAGAGCTGAGGAGCAGGGAGGCTTTTTTAGAGCAAACGTGCCATTTTGAATTCTTCTTGACCCTCCGCATGCGTGTGCAATTATGTGTTAATGATGTTTATGGAAGATTGTCAGAGGTGTTATTTCATCAGGATCAGGTGTTATGTCCCTGTCTGCTTTTTAAGAGGTCTACTCATTAAGGGCTGCGGGAGACTGCAAATGTTAGTAGTTGAATTTCTCATGCACGGTATTTCACAATGAATTCATATGAGTTTGACCAGGCTGTCCAGTGTAATAATGCAATAGTCATAAACGAGTCTTTCCAAATAAAAAGGCCTTTATTCAATTTTATGTCAATAAAACGTTAAATATAAATGAATTTACCATTTATAAAACGTCTCAGTTGATGCTGGAGGAAGAAGACTGGAATGGATGAACACAGTTTGCATTAGAACAGTGAATGATTCAATATAAAACAAAGTCAGCTGACTTGTTTGTTATTTTGTAGCACGATTCATTAGTTTGACTGCGGACCCAGATTAGACTGTATTTAGAGAAAGATCCTCATTAACTTGCTAGAAGCGAACGAGGCACAAAGAACAGAAAGAAACCAGACTGTTTTAGATCATAAAGTCTCTGTTCTTGTGCCCATTGATGTATCCTTTTTTTTTTTTTTNCTTTTTTTTTTTTCTGCGGCTTATCGAGGTTCATGCACTGAGCTGGATTCTACTTTTATTCACCCACAAATGTTCCCATACTTCTGACGGAGCCATAGCAGCAGAGGAGACTGAATCCTGTTAAAGCCTCCGATCTAAACGTTATCATGGCCGAGCAGGATGCTGCTGTCAGCGGGCCGCTCGGTGTTACAGTATTGCCTTTAGGGTGCCGTGATGGCTTTTCGCTACAGGTGAGAGTGGCGACGGGATTACCTGCATGCTCCAAAAGGACTTTCTTTTCTGTCTTCTTGGCTTCATAGTCTCAGCTGGTGGGTTTTACAGCGATCCAAAGTCCCAATCAGACTAAATCAGACCTGATTGGACCTGGAGCCTGTTGCACTAAAGAGACACTCGGGTCACAACAGAAGAGCTCAGAGCACAAGCTTGGTTCTACAGGACACACAGCAAAAACACGTTAGGAATGAGTCAATCGAGACATTGTTGGACATTTTGAAGGAACGACACGGCACCATACACACAACCGGATGCAGTTGATTTATCCATGCAAAACATATCACATAGCCAGAGGTGCACGTTCAGTCCAGTTCTAAAATGAGCACCACTACTCTGAGGATGGTAAACACTTCAGTCTCAACAATCCTATTTTAAATGTTAGCATTTGCAATGGGAGCATATCTATGTTCCCAGGGTCCTTTGTTCCCCAGTTCAGTATTGGTTAACTCACATTAAGTGTGTGTTAACCCTAACCCTAACCCTAAGCCATTATGTGCTCTATTGTGCTATATAGAGCTGAGGAATATAGGACCCTGGGAACATAGAAATGATCCCTTTGCAAAAGCCAAATTTCATGGCAAAGTCAAGTAATTTCAATAGAACTGAACCCACGGTGGGGAGAGACACACAGAGAGACAGGGAAACTCTCTCTCTCTCTCTCTCTCTCTCTCTCTCTCTCTCTCTCTCTCTCACACACACTCACACACACCACAGTCCTCTTCTCAAGGTATAAAAAATACAAATTTTTATAAAAAAAATATATATATATAAAAATACAATATACGGTATAAAAATACAAATTTGTAGTCTTACTTTTTAGCAGCAGGTTGCAGTTTCCCAAAGATAACAAATGAGAGCAAAAACTAATATCTGATCAAAACTGATCACTTGAGGCACATTTTCGCTGCTTTCTGATAACAGTTGTGAACTTTTGTCTCCACTAGATGTAGACAAAATCACAGGACTTCTGTTTCCCTTTTGTGCACTGCATGATTCACTAATAGTGACTCTACACTCAGACGTCAGCGTGAATAGAAACTAGCAGGTCACACCTTTTATTGTTTCGAGGCAGAATGCAAACGTATGAGACATTTCCTGTTGGTCAAAAAAGTGGATATATATTTTTTTCTGCGTAGACATTGTGACTGAGTCATCAAACACTTTATCTTTTCCACTTCTGAAATTAACATAATCAGTGTGTAAATGGACATATTCGAAATAAAAAGATGGAACAAGAGGAGAATAATCAATTAATTCAGCAATCTGTACTCTGAATTCTAAATCTGTATTTTTCTCTTTGGCAGCTGAGAGTTAAAGTCTCCATGAGGCTACGCAGCCTTTCAGCTGATATTTTGGATCAGATTTGGGGTTATAAGTGTAATATTTCATACTTCTGGTCAGTGTATATTTGTAGGGTTGACTTAACATTCTGTTGTTGGGTCTTAGGTGCGGAGGATGTTGTGATGGCGTTCTCGCGGTCAGAGACGGAGGACCGACGACAGTGACCCTGGGTGCCCGCTCCCACCCGATCATGCCCCGCCTCGTCCCGTCCCACACACACACGGTNCCCTGGGTGCCCGCTCCCACCCGATCATGCCCCGCCTCGTCCCGTCCCACACACACACGGTCTGCCAAAACCCAAACTCCACAACCTAAATGCTGACGAGCTCAGGAGAGGAGGGAGCACACGAAAAGGACGGAGAAGGAGGAGAAGAGACACCAGGAGGTCGCGACCTCACTGTCGACCGCCTTTTTCCCTCCCTGCTCCTCCTCAAACAAGCCGACACATCATTTACCTGAGATGCATGCGAGCGGGTCANTCCCTCCCTGCTCCTCCTCAAACAAGCCGACACATCATTTACCTGAGATGCATGCGAGCGGGTCACTGTGGGTTGAAGCCTTGGTGACAAGGCAATCAATGAAAACACTCACAAATTGTGTGAATGAAAATCAAATGTTGTTTGTTTTTTTTTTGTTTTTTTGGGGGGGGGANTTTTTTTTTTTTTTTTTTTTTTTTTTTTTTTTGTCTGTTTTGAGAATTTAGGCAGTGTTATTATGTCCTTTGGTCACTGGAGAAATTGACCAATAAGCAAAGAGAAATATAGTTTTGGTCAAGCATTGATGGCATCAGGGAAGGAGATTGTTTATTATTTCTGCTTACCGAAAGGGGCTGAATTAGTTTTGATTTAGCTGTTGTGTTATAAAGGCTTTTGTCATTTTGTTTTTTTTACACCGGGAGCCTCATTTATAAACACGAAAGGAGGCTTGAAAGACACTCTTCTGACGCAGAAGTTGATTTTTGTAAATCTAAATGTTGCAGGAGTGTCCACATGTGGACTAAAAGTGCAACTTGTAAGTACAGTTTGGAGACTCCAGGAATCAGTGATGCTGATTGGTGATGGTGATCGCCATTTTCACATCTCAATAATGGAAAGAGAGACTGATTTACGTGTGTATCAACACACACAGTCGCCCTGTCATCAATCACTCGAGTGGGAGTGAACAGGATGAGATAAAAGCTCGTCCAAAAGCTCAACCTTTTAATTCCACCGTGACAATGCAAAGGGGAAAATGGCGTTGAGGCATAAATCAGGTTATTTTTTAAGTGCACGTCACGTCCACGCGGTGCCACAGTTTTATAAATGAGGCTCCAACTGTTGTCGTGCTGCTTTATTTCGAACCGTAGGCTTGTCCAGAGCGCAGCAAGGCTTTTCACAAGAGGAAAGCTTCACAATTAAAGACACTAGCAGAGAAATTCTCAGAAACACAAAACACAGTGTACACATTCTCCCAAGGGTTTCCGGTTATTGTGACGTGTAAAATCGTTTTTATATGTACAGATAGTTGGGAAAATACAATAATGAATTGATTGTGGCAATTGTTTTTTGTTTGTTTGTTTTTTTTTATCTATAAGATAACACAATGATTAAGAAAATTCAAGAGCGACAAGCCATAGTTGTAATTTATTGATTACTGAATTGACACAGGAAGGTGGAGAACCAGCAGATAGCAAAACTAAATCTAATGTGACGCTTCATTCACACTAAATGATAGAAACTGTAATTAGCCAAACGTGCTTTTTCTGGCCGTACTGTATCTCAATGGGATATTTGCAAAAAATACATTTTGATATTTAGCACAGCGATTTTACGATGGTAAAACTTTGTAACAGGAACTGTGTTTTTAATTCTAACTTTATATCCACAGAAGATTTCAAACTGTATCCTCTGTGTTAATTAACTGGAATATCACCATCACATATTTGTTCAAAATCCAACCCGTTTTTTATTTCTAGTGACATGCTGAATATTTAATGTGTTTTAAGTACAGCTTGTTAACTCATATAACTTAAATAATTGTGCCGTAATGTTTTGAAGCCGAGCATGTCTGCCTTGTGGTTTATAACGTTAACTGAAGTGGATGGGAGGATCTTAAAGGCCTTGCCATGATGACCATTGTTTTTGTACATTCTTGACGTTTGTGGAAACTACTAGCTCTTTTAAAAATGTTTAAGGAAAAATATCATTTTGTATGACTAAGTGTTGTCCGTCATGTCTTGTTGGCAATAACTTCTATCGGAATGTCCTTAATGATCTTTGCCATGTAAACGGCCTTCAGATCCGTCACGCTGTCAGACTACGATGGAGAAGTTTGTCTTTTTTGTTTACTTTTTTAAAACGTTCTTTATTTGTCTATGCATTATTTTGTTTTGTTTTTTCTCTTAAAGGTGTTTTACTTTACACTACAGAAGTTTGAGGCCACCCCAGATTTTTTTTTAAAAAGTCAGCAATACACTGTTTTACAATTTATTGCACAGGAGATGACAAAATTATGTAAGATAAATGTAACTAATTAGTTTTCAAGAAGAATTTGTCAGCAAGAGCACATTATGTAGCCACTATGGCTTAAGAAATTATTTTTAATGAAGGCATGCCCAGTCTGTATTAGTGCACCGGCACTCCAGTTCTGTTCCATCTCCCTTGCCCAAACTCCCTTGCTTATGTGTTTCAACATTCTATTCAACAGCCTGCTCTCTATGGAAGATTAGAAAGGATGCATTAAAATAAAAAAATAAAGTGAAATATAATACACATTTGAGAAATACAATACGTTTTCATTTGTATTTCATTTTCATACACGCATTTACTGTGTCTTAATTAAGTGAAAAACATGGTGGAGTGCAAACTCTTTTTTATTTTTTTGTTTGAATGATTTAATAAATTGTTTTTCATCGTGACATGAGTTTTTCATGCCACATTGCAATCAAATCACAGTACGGTGAAAGGAAAACATCAGGGGTTTTTCATTTCACTGTTGTCCAGCAGGGGCAGCATAGACGTGCCAAAACTAAATGCAAAGCCCTCTCATTTCTTTTTCTGAAATACGCTGTGTTTTCAGTGCCACAAGTAAAAAGAAAACATGGTCCAATCACAGTGTGGGAGTGGAGCTTAAGGCATAGTTTCTTCTGAACGTGCATTAGCAATGATTTGATATTCCGAGTGGAGTGGTTATAGAGAGAATAGGGGACATAGAAATTACCACAGATTGAATTTCTTAGGGTTAGGGTTAGGGTTAGGGTTAGGGTTAACCCTAACCCTACTCTACTTTTTTTATTTTAATTGTCCCTTATAATCTTCCATAGCTGTCTGCCTTCTCCCAGATCATTCTGGGATGAACTTGCTACACAGTCTGGGCATGCTAAATCTGGCGGTGGCCTCAAACTTCTGGTCTGTAGTGTATATTTTATCTGTCAGGGTTATTTTACAGCCTTTATTCAGTTTGTGGGTGAATGTCTGTGTGTGTGTGTGTGTGTGTGTGTGTGTGTGTGTGTGTGTGTGTGTGTGTGTGAGTGAGAGTGAGAATACCACCATTGAACTTTGCTCCCGGTTTTCATTTCAGCATGCAGTTGGGTTTGATTAGGAATGTGTATGTTTTTACTGTGATGAGCTGATGTCGCCTAATTGTCCTGTTGGGTTCCTTCGTGTTGCCTTTGTATTTTGGTTTCCTCTCAGTTGACATTGATTTGCTGGTTTTTGTTTGGCTGCTGACCATGTCTTGACTTAATGCTTCCAAATCCTATACCAACTGAACCATTAAAAATATTTTAAACAGCACAGCACTCAAGTTGAACAAAGATATTCTCTAAAAATACGGAAAGTGCACTCGTCTTCTGGACCGTGTATCTGTTAGTATCAGTCTTAGATTGGTATCCAAAACAATAAAGCAACAAGCAAAGTCATAATAAGGGTCAAATCTTGTATTTTTGTCATTCTTATCTTCACTTGCATGTTTTGATGATTTTTTTATGTAGTCTGATGATGAACAAAAGTATGCATATGATGAAATCTGACATTTAAAGATACGCTGGTACTACAGCGCATTTAGACAATATACAGACTCCTGGGCTTACTTTAAGGACCATACCGGTGATTTTGGGTAGGATTTGAATAGAAAGGATTTGAATACATATGCAAATGCCGTGTTTAAGTAATTTTTTAAAATAATTTCTAATGTCCTGTTTTCTTGTCAGTGTGTTTAGACTGAAGAGGAAGAACTGAATTTAATCAATTTTTGAGTATTAAAAAAAAAAAAAAAATNAAAAAAAAAAAAAAAATGAAGCAATTTAAATGTTTTCTGAAGGCCAAAACATTATGAAAGCTTTTCAGAAGATTTTTCATTTTGCTTTTCAGTTCCACAAATATTAATATTAGCAGCAATGGCACCTTGTGCTGTCTGACTCTGTTTGGGGATATTTAACTGTCTGCTTGACATAAACACGACAGGTAGCGGTGTTACCTAACAGCTCACAGTCACAGCTTCATAAGCTTTGCTGTTTGGTGTTAATTGAGGCAGATGTTTGCATTTTCTGCTATCTGGTCATCAAGTTGAGAATGGGGCACCATGCTTTTTCCTTTGCTAATGATGAACATCTGTTCACTGTTCCCATGTTATTTTTCACAGATGCATCAGAATCCTGCAATTTAGCAGGAACGAGCTCTGGGAATAAGACACTAGCTGTAGGATTGGACACTATCAGTTACTGACATTAAAATCTGTTTATTGCTTTAAAAAAAAAAAAAAAAAAAAGTTGAGCACTTCTTTTGGTGTTAAATGTTTAAATCCTAAATTGGTAATATTTATTTTTTGGAGCATTGGTAAACATTTAACAGGCAAGTTTTACAACTTGAATCTTTAATCCTCATTTTACTGTTCACTGAACATGGCTTTCGTTGGTCACCTAAAAGCTGCACAGCAAATTAAAAAAAAGGGCAAGAAGTCAGTGAGTAAATGTTTCACCATCCATCCATCCATCCATCCATCTTCCTGCATTTATCCAAGTCCAAGTTGTATCCTGGGTCTGCCCTGTGGTCTCCTCTTTGTTGGACATGCTCAGAATACCTCCCCTGACAGTGAAAACTCCTTCACTTTGGGTATGAAACTCAAAATCATTTGTAAAGTATTTTAATAATTCTTGTTTTAATTACAGGATCAACTTCGAGATTCTTGTTTTTGTTTTCAAAGCTCTGAATGGCCAATCCCCCACTTATATATCAGATCTTTTAAGGCCCTACACAAGCTACCTTCCATCCAAATATTTAAATCTCACCTTAAAACTCACTTCTACATGCTAGCGTTTGAACCATCTTTGATCTAAAATTTTATATTGCAAACTCTTTTATACTTTACCTGCATGTATGTATGGTTATGTGTATATGTATACTGTATAGTTATGTTGCATTTCTTGTTTTTAGTCATATTTTATTATTTGCCATTGTACAGCACTTTGGTCAGCGGCAGTTGTTTTAAAATGTGCTGTATAAATAAACTTTGACTTGACTTTAATACCCAATTAAATATCGACTGATTGACCCCTTCACACTGTTTCTCAGACACCTTTGCTCCTCCATACAGCATCTTATGTGCATGAGGCCTGCATGTGCTTAACATGTAACTCTTGCTGAAACGTGTCTGAGACTGTTAAAGCCATGTGACTCCTGACACTAAAATAACTCTGCCCCATAAAGGTGAGAGCGAGGACAAAACTTTACAGTCAGAACGAATAGGATGCAGCTCCTCCTTTCAGCTTCAAAGCAAAGATGAACTCAAAGCGTGAGCGGAGCAACGAGAGAGAGTGAAAGAGAGAGGTTCCTCTGCCTCCATCCCACCTTATGACTCAACATTATCAGGCAAAGCTTGTAGGAATCCTCTGAGGAGGAGGGAGAGGCATGCTGGCACAGAAGCAACTCACTGCAGAGTAATGCAGCGCTCTGAGCCCAACACAAAAAGCTCTGCAGACACACTCCAGTCCAGCCGAAACCTCATGACTAATAGATGAGATTTGCCCCAACTCGTAGCATCTAAAGCCCTTTTTTACCTGAGGGGATTTATGCCTCGTCTTATCCATCAGACACTGACTTTTCTGTTTTTGAATCTCTCTCTGATGTGTAAAACGCTTGATCAATTTCTTGCTCGTACACAGTTTGCCTGTTGTTTCTTTTTGATTTTTTTGACTTGCACTTTGACTGATGAGCGATGCAATGGCAGACTATGTTACCTGTTGTGTTTTTCAAAGTGGTGCAGCCCATTAGTGATGTATCACGTGTGTAACAAGCAGACAGAGCTTGGCTTTTGTGTTTCAGATGCACGAGTCTAGTGAGGCTGTGCTGACAAACACATTCCTCACAATGAAACTCTTTTCACGTCTCAGTGAGCATGTTGAAGGATTAAACACTGCTTCACTGTAGTTTTTAGTTGGTTTAGGTGTGTGTGACCACTTATGAATTTGGGATAGAACAATAAAATTTCAACCACAATTCAAGGGGTGAGTTTATTTAAATTTAGGCATATACTGTACGTCTGTAACTAAATTAGGTTGTGATTTCACTTAAACTGAAGATATAGCTTGTGAAGATAATGAACCCTTCAACTTTTCCTTTGTGTGTGTGTGTGTGTGTGTGTGTTTCTTGTTGGTTGTAAGTATACAACACACAAAAGTGTAGTCAAACAAAAAATGTCTTGAAAATGTGTCACTTCGGCTGGCAATTGTTCTTGTGGTTTTTTGTTTTTATAAAAGTAAAAAAAAATTAAAAATTCAACCATGAAATGCTGCACTATGACATTCTACATTAAGACATACTATTCTTTATTGTGACTATGCCATGACATGCTACACTATCATATATAAGACTATAACATATTGGCCAACTGTAACATGCTGTACCGTGTTGTACTGTACTTTAACATATTGTTGTATGACAATGTGTACTATGACATTCTGGTGTACTGTTTTATAGTGACATTCTATATTATGACACATTTTACATTGTGCACAATACCGTGATACAATACTATGATGCTGTATTACGACATACAATGCTTTATTGTGACATTCTAAAATATGACATGCTATGTATGCTGTACTATGAATGTATCAGAGCCCTAAACACACCCGACTCTGAGAATATGAATTACTGAACACAAGGAAAGATTTACTCCTTTTTTAGAAAATTCCTAGAGTCCTCTTCCACTATCTAAGAATCAGTCTGACTCCTCCTAAATCTTCTCCATGGCTTTGTCCTTCTCCTCAAACACAACCTCAAAACTACCTGAGTCCTTCATCTCCTTCTACGTCTCTTCCTCATTATCCTGCTCGTGCTCTATCATCTCCTTATCCTCCAGCTCCTTCTCCTCTTCTGCCTCATTCTTTTTTCCTCCTTTATCTACTCCACCTGCTGCTCATCTCCCTCCTCTACATCCTCAACTTTCAGCTTCATCTCTTCTGAGTCCTCTTTAATCTCATCTTTTATCTCCTCCTCCATCCCCACCTCCTCCTCCTCCTCCTCCTCCTCCTCCTTGTCCATCACCTCCATCACCTTCTCTTCCTCTAGCTCCTCTTCCTTCTCCTCCTCCTCCTTATTCTTCTGAGACATGCCGGGGTAAGGAAACAGAGGAACTTCTTCTGCCACAACTTGGTGGCCTCATCCTTCAACAAACCTACTATGTTGAGCTTATTGTTCTTACCTTGGTGGAGGACATTTCACTGCTCCTTCTGAGCCTGAGGTCTATCTCTAGGTTCTAGGAAGCTCAGGTGGCTTCCATGTTCTGAGGATCTGCCTTTTGCAGCTTCTCCATAAGCTCTTTCTTTGTCTGTGAGGCTGAGTTCTGCAGATTTTCCCTCTCTGCCAGCAGCCTTGTGACCTTGTGCTCTCTGCTTTGTGGCCTCTGCTCGATCACCTCCTCATCACCTTGTCTTTTTCTCCCTGCAGGGCCACATTATTCAGATTTAAGGCAGGTTTCTTTATCCTCTACTCTCAGGTGCTTGCATTATGATTGTCAGCTATGTCCATCTTCATTACAGCAGTGGCACAGTCGTCCAAGGTTGCAGGGTGTAACACAGAGTGGCAGTCTGTCACAGTGGGGTATTGCCGTGAAACTTCCCTACCCGTCTGCTGTCAGATCACCAACCCCTCTGACAAACGTGCAGAGTAAATATATTATGTGCATTCAAGGCAGAAATAATTTGGCATGTGACCATACGTGCTAGGGGTTTGGGATCCCAGAACCGCGGTGCATTTTTTCCTCAGTGGATTAGATTCCTGCCCCACCTGGTTGTTCTGAATGTGGATGTGTTGGTTTAGCTGCTACGGGGTCATGAGTTTGGTCAAGTGGACCATCTGTGTTACTTTCATCTCATTTAGCAATTAAAAAAGAAATTTCCCATTTTGATTTTATTCGGCCACGAGCCAAGTGGCCATATTTGTTGCAGTTTCCGTTCTGTTTCCCACCTGGCTGCTCCCCTGAAGGCAAAGCGAAATCAGGCCAGCTGCTCTCACTCTTTCAAGCTGTGATATCATTTTGACAGATTCCTATTTCCACAATATACTCTTAGGAGTAACATAAAATCCACCCCCAGGCTTTCCACTCAATGGTTTCCACAGTGTGAGAGTTCTGCCATCATAAACTTTCTGCAGTTGTGCATAGGAGAAATGCATGCTGTCATCTGTGTTTATTGCATAGACACATGTGAAGAAATAGATATTGTGGGAAGAATCCAGAACAGACAGCAACCCTCCTTATATATTACCTATAATTTACAGCCAGATTTGTATGGAAACCATTTATTTCCAGTTTCTCTGGTAATAATGCAGATTTATTTTCTACAGAAAATGAGACATTATTGCTTGACCTATAAAAATAATAGGCACCAATCTGTTGCTGCTGTCCATTAGANAAAATGAGACATTATTGCTTGACCTATAAAAATAATAGGCACCAATCTGTTGCTGCTGTCCATTAGAAAATTACATCCTCCTGAAAGAAAGCTTAGTGCTGAAAATGTCACAGATCTATACTGTGCATGAATATAAGCAGAAATGTTATAAATGTAATTGCTATTGATAATCAGATGCACATGCTTTCTGTCTAGGCTTGAAATAACATCCTATAACTGGTTGTCACAACAAAGAGCCTGTGTGTGTGTGTGTGTGTGTGTGTGTGTGTGTGTGTGTGTGTGTGAGATCAGGCCAGAGGTATGCGTCACGATGGCTAAAACAAGCCTGACTGACAAGTGCTGTTGCTGCAGGAAAAGCATGCTTAGATATGTTTAGAGAGGATCCTGCTACAACAATAATACAAGTGCAGCAGCGAGTCAAACATAAAAAACTTGACAGGAATTTACAAGACCATTTCAGCTTTCCTGTCTGATGTGCCATTTGGTTAAAGTTTTACCTTCAGACTCGGATAAAAACCCTCCAGACCTCCTTTCTCATCTCAATTCACAGGCGCGGGAGGAACCCGAGTCCTTGGAGGACTTCAAAAAGGCTGAACCTTAAACTGATAAAATTCTTCCCTGAGGAGATTCAGGGAGGAAAAAAAGATGCACAACCAGCAGTCGTTCTGGTGTTGAATAATGAGAGACTCCAAACGCTCAAGTTCAAAGCTGTATTTATTACTCTCTTCTTCTCTTTCCGGCAGCTGATGAAGTTTGCAAAGCTGAAACATGCAGAACATAAACTCTAAACATACTGTAAAATACATAAAATGTGTGAGTGATGAAGTACTCAAATCCATAACTTAAAGGACCATACCCTCAATTTTGCATGTTTGAGTCTAATATATTCAGTTTTCATACATGTAAGGTTACTGACAATCATTTCCCAAAGGATAAAACCATATTTCAGCTTTCCTGATATTTTGCAAAATCTCTTAATTTTTCAAAATCAAATATTCAAGTCATACACCCACCTTAAAAATCGATGTTTTGCCTGCTAATAGTTATGCAAAATTATGAAGCCACAGTTGTTTCAGTTTTTTGATAAATGCAGGTCTTCTTTTGGGACTATATTCCCTTTCACTCCATGCTTTCTATGCCTGTGCAGATTAAATAAATTCATGAACTTTACTACTCTTCCCTTTCAAAAACTCTTTAGAGCATATCAAAAACTGTATTCTATCGTCAAGCTAAAACAAATCTGAAATACAAGGGTGTTACTTGGTAACAATATTTTATCATTTTATTTCATGTTGAATTTAAAGTCTTAATCTGCAAACTAGCAACTACAGCAGTGATATAAATGTAATGCAGTACAATATTTCCCATTGAAATGTAATGAAATAGAAGCAAAGTAGCACAAAATGAAAAAAATGCTTCAATTTGTGCTTATGTACAGAACTTGAGGAAATATTTCCCCACGCATTGGAACATGCTGTACAGGCTCTATGACCAAATCATTATGGACATCAAAAGCCAGGTATTCTGAGCTATTTGTGGACTTTAACCTGAGATAAATAAATGCTGCGATGAAGCCAGTGCAGAATGCTGGGAATGTGAAGAATGACTCAGCATCCTCAGCAGGAGTTTGCAGAGGGAACATCCATCACACCACCACAACAGTCTGTCTGTAGCCTGTAGGAACCTGACGCCTGTTCTGACATTGTAGCTGTACAGACAGACAGTGCTGATTGCTGAGGAAATAAGCCAGAGGTCAAACCAATAAGAGGAGAAATAAGGACGCTGAAGCAATTACTGATTACTGCCGAAGCATGTAAGCACAATGCTCTCCACAAATACTGGCAACCTTGGTAAGTAAAAGCAAAATGAGCTGTGAAGAAATGTCTTTTGTTTGTCTTCTTGATCTTTCATTCAAAATATTAACAATCATATAACTATTAATTAAAGTAAAATCATTGCAATGAAAAAGAAATACTTATAATGAAAAGATTTTTCTCGATCAGCCTGGTGGCGTCTGTTTTAGAGACTTTCTGATCCCAACCAACATCTGCAATTCTCCAGCTGTGATCCTTAGAGATTCTTTGGCCACTCAAAATATCCTCCTCAACTCTACAGTATTTTCTCTTCCAGGCTAATTAGAAAAATGTTTGTTTCACAATAACAGTTTCCTTTTTCCTTACAATTATTTTACCTTAATTAAAGGTATATTTTTGTTAATATTTTGAATGAAACATCAAGAGCATAAACATAGACATTTTTTTTTCACAGCCCATTTTTCTTTTATTTACTAAGGGCAGCCATATTTGTGGAGAGCACTGTAATACATTATGTCACGTTGAGATTTTCCTGTACACCATGACCACATTTGCTATCAGTCACTCTCAGAACCACAAAGATTTCTCTCTGGACTCTCAATTTCACACTATTGATCAACTGGAAAACACATACATTAGAGACATAAAGAGAGGTCATCTCTCCACCTACATTACTCAACAACAAATACCCAGTATGAGGTTACATTATTAAATATCCTGCTGCTTTTATACATCAAGGACTTTGTTTCATTTTTATGTACCAGCAGATTGCTAAGATTTTTCTCTGTCTTTCTGCTGGATGTTTTCTGCAAGAATCCTGAGCTCATAAACTGTGCAGTGACACATCGATCCATCCCTGGACAGGTCAGCAGTCTTTCACAGGCTTTCCAGTTCACCTAAGCAGTATTTTTTCAATTCACCTAACAGTCTTTGGACTGTGGCGGGAAACCAGAGCAACCAGAGAACATGCAGCATTCAAATTCCATGCAGAAAGGCCCCAGCCGGGCTGAAACCCAGTGAGGGTTGGACAGTTCATCAGTGCTACCCACTGTGATGTCCATGTGCAGTGACCCACCGCTGGAAACTGGAACTTCAAGGATGCTCTGTTTCTTTAAAAAGAAAGTAAGATCTATTTCTTTAATCTGGCATTTAATAATTGGAATAATATTACATCACTGATTCAGCTTTCTATCCATTGGCTTCCCTTTTAACATGCTATTCACCAGCATTTTATTATCTTTATTTGTCAGTGTACTTTGTTATTATACTGTTTTAATGCTTTTATTGTTTGTTGTTTGTCTTATATCTATCTACAGTATCTAGCTAGATACTGTAGTGACAGCTAGCCAGCTAGCTAGCTGACTAGCTGTCACTAATACCTATATTTTATTATTTTTGTTTGTTAACATACTTTATTGCTGTACTGTTTCAACACATTTATTGTTTGTTGTTTATCTTTCTTCTACTATCTTTTTATCTAGCTGGCTAGCAAGCTACCTAGCTAGCAAGCTATGTAGCTACAGCTAGCAAGTTATCCAGCTAGTTAGCCAGCCAGGTATCACTGTTGCTGTCGCTAGTCTACATTTTATTATCTTTGTTTCTTAACATATTTTATTGTCGTACTGTTTTATTGCATTTATTGTTTGTTGTTTATAGTTCTTCTAATATCTAGCTGTCTAGCTAGCTGCTTCTATCGGGAGCATATCTATGTTCCCAAGGTCCTGTGTTCCCAGACTCCTATTTTGCTAGGGGTCCTATAGTACTCAGGTCAATATTCTGTTAACATACATTAAGTGTGTGTTAATCCTAACCCTAACCCATTATGTGCTCTATTGTGCTATTAGAGCTGGGGAACATAGGAATCTGTGAACATTGGACACTGTGAACATAGGACATAGGACCATGGGAACATAGGCTCATTCCTATGTTCCCCCTTCTATCTATTCTATTTTTCTTGCTTTTGATCTTGCTTTGTGACACACATTGGGCTGCATTTTTACATGAAAATATTGCTCTTGCTATCACCAACACATCTATAGCTATTGTCTTTCTTCTCTCCACCTGTAGTGGGTTGACAAAATAACAGTAAAATATGTAGTCCAAAATGACAGCAAAGCACAGCCTCAAACATTAGCACAGAGTTGACTCAACACCTCCCTGATACTTTACAGGATGCTACTTATTGCACAGACATGGAAAGGTTATAAAATTTTACAGTCAGTGTAGATGTCACATCCCACTTTCTTCTCTCAACATCACAAATTCAGTAACCACACTATTATAGTATATCTGCTTCCACGCTGAATAAGAGCGCCCAGTTTTACTCTGGAGCACTTGCTGATTTTGTTTGCCCTGCTCCACAGTTAGCCGAGGTCAGGGTCATCTAAATAACAGCACCCCACAGTCTCTTGCTTATAGACCCTTAAGCACACAGGGACTTGAACACAGCTCCTCCTGTTAAAGAACAGCCCGTAGCTGTTCATTTTGATGCCCTGCATGACCTCCATGTAAGAATGTGCAAGTTCAAATGTCAATAGTGAGTCACGTGAGCTCTACAGGTGTAAACGAGACAACCAGTCTCAAAGCGCTTTCATAACAGTAGGCTGATATTGATGTGCAACAAACCAATGAGATCTTATGTAACAACAGATACAGTGTTAGATATTATTATTATCAGTTGATGAATGCTTTGGCTAGCTGGTTATTTTGAGCATTGGCATATGGATTACATAAACACACAGACACACACACACAAACCAAAAAAGAGAAGTATTTCTGTACTGACACATAAACTGTATATTTGCTAATTAAACAATCATCTCTCTCTCTCTCTCTCTCTCTCTCTCTCTCTCTCTCTCTCTCACACACACACACACACACGTACACACACATTAGTTCTGCTCTCACGACACACAGGATGTGTTTCTGAGGTGGCACGTTATGTGCTTTCATCTGACTGCAGGTGATGTTGCTATAGCAACGATGGATGAAATTGTCAGAATGAATCATGAGTTCACTCGCTGTTCACTTGCTGCCCTGAGATCAGGTCCTGACTTCTTGGACCTGTGGGAATAGTGTGACAAAAAAAAAAAAAAAAAAGCCATTGAAATGAAATTCTCACCCACAGCTTTTACAGACTCGAACCAGGTTCCTGACTCTCTCTCTCTCTCTGTGAAACCCATATCCTCAGGCCCTCCACTTAAAATTAGAGAGCAGCTGTCCCTGGATTATCTTATCCTGAGACAGATTCTAAGAATACCCAGGACAGAATTATCCTGAGGAGGAATGGAGCTGGGAGCCATTTTGGGGGCAGGTGCATGTAAATACCTATTTTGAACAGTGGGAGTATCCTGGTAGTGCTGTGGGTGGCATAAGTGCATGTTGGTTTACGGCCGAGATGTCCTCAAAAGGATAGAAGAATGAGGAAATGTGCTAAAGAGGGTATTTTAGTGACCATCCCTACATTAAGGGGAATTTTTGGGGTTAAGGTTAGAATTAGACTTAGATTTAGGGATTAGTAAGAGATAGAGGAAATGTATTTTTGCTGTTGGTTGTTCAAATGTGGGGTTGAAAAATACGAACCAAATCTTAGGAGTATTTCAAAACAAATTAGCTGGACTTGAAGCTTTAAAAGTTAGTTTTTCCTTATTTGTTGCTGTAGGTGTGGGCGCGTCTTTCTGTGCATGTGTGGTTTCCTAACAGAGCCCCGTAGAGAGTTTTGATGGCCTATTTACAGTTCTGTCCCACAAGGCTGCTGCTATATGGAAAATATACCCAAACCTCTGGTGGGCGTAAACACGACAAGAACTTTCCACAAACAGCCTCTCTCTTCCTACCAATCCACGAGCTGGAATTGCATCTCATCCTCAGTGAAATGACATGTGCTTTTATCCAAATAATATTATTCATTCATGCCTCCAACTCTAAGGGGAGATGCACATCTCATTTGTCTTAATATGGGCTCTGACTGGTCGTTCTGTACAAATACGGCAAAGTGAGAAGCATGCGGCCTCCGTCATGGTGTTTAATGAGACTGCGTGGGGTTGTGGGTAGTGTGGGGAGAGCTGCTGGATTATTGATGGCTCTGAGCGCCGCTGCTGGGCTCATTTCTCGCCATCTCCTTGGGGAAGAGGTGCGCTCGCTCACCTCCAGCCTGGGTGACAACCACCTGTGAATTACTGTTCCCCCACCGCTGACACTGCATCTAACGGCCAGCAGCAAAGCATTTTAATATGGAGACAAGTCAGGGAGAGGCAGAGGTGAGGAGAGAGTGGGAGCAAGAAAATGAGGAATATGTGTGTGTGTGTGTGTGTGTNCAGAGGTGAGGAGAGAGTGGGAGCAAGAAAATGAGGAATATGTGTGTGTGTGTGTGTGTGTGTATCTGTGTGTGCGTGTACATCTGTGTGAGTGTGTTGGTTTGTGAGTGAGTTTGTGTTGGAGAAAGAAGAGTCAGGGAGATAAAAAGAGAGAAGGAGAGGCAGTGAGATAGAGGGCAAAAAGGAGAGAGATGAGAGGAAAGATGAGCCTCGGTGTGCTGAAAATCAATATTTAAAAAGTCATGTGGAGAGGGAGAGAGAGAGGGAGAGAGAGAGAGAGAGAGAGAAAGAGAGATGCTGGTGCAATGAGCAGAAAAACAGAGGAATGTTAAATCCTTTGACAAACAAGAGAAGAAAGAGGCAGACAGAGAAGATAGAAGGCTGGAAAGAACCTGGGGGTTTGTTCTGGGGGTGATGGGTGGGGNCTAGAGCAGTAGAGGAAACTAAAATAATACTGTAATCCTCTATTAACATGCACCAGCAAAAAATCCCCCCCCCATCACATGAGGTCACAGGGGATTCCAGCACTAAAGCATCATGGGATTAATTTATGCAAAACTTCTAGCCTGATATTAAAATGTATTTGTGCTGACACACACAGCTGCTGAATAATATGCAGTGTGTTTCTGTCAGCTGATATACTGTAAAATGCACATTGTGATATTCAGTAAATATATCGTATTTGATCTTATTTTACATAATTCTTTGCAGGATTCACTTTTAATCTTTCCCACTATGCCTCCAAGCACACAGTGTACTGTACTCGGTAAATGAGTCCTAACTTGGATGCGAGCCAAGCGTGGTTTTAAGGAAAAAAGCCAACATTGAAGCACAACATTGATCAAAACGATAAGAATCATCGGCTCTCCAGAGAACCATGCGTGTTAATGTGTCAATTTTCACAAGATTAACAAGAGACTTTTTTAAAAAAGTAGTAAAAGACATCTAAAAATACGAGCACGTGGTGAGACAGAGGGTCACGGCAGCTTATCAAAGAGCAAAGTCATTTCCTGTCAGGCAACAGTGGTACAATTTACAAGATGGAATTTTTCTGGATTAGTTACCTTAATAATCAGTCTGAAATTTTTAAAAATTATATGTTTGTCTGACATGTCCTGAATCGGCTGGAGGCTTTACAGAAGTCATTCTGACAACAGATGATATGAGTTTTACACTGGGATGTTTTTTCAGGCACCTTGTGGCACTTATTGCGCTTTGTTTTGTCTTATATTTGTTGTTGTATCCATACGACAGCGTATTAGGGCCATATAAGATGAAAAAAACAAGGGGGGCATTATTTCAAGTTTTTAAACCTGCATATTTGCAAATTTTTCAAACTGGCAAATTCACGAGTTTTAAAACTCAAAAATTTGCCAGTTTTATGCTGCTTATGATGTACAGTATGCTTATGATAATTTGATGACTTTGCACTAAAAGCACAAGTATTTATTGCTAAATCTGATGGAAAAGTATAATTTAATAAGGGAATGTACTCGCAAAAAAACTTGCAAACTTGCCAGTTTAAAAACTCACAAATTTGTGAGTTTTTAAACTGGCAGATTTGCAAGTTTTTAAACTTGCAAATTTTTGAGTTAAAAACTAAAAAAAAATAATGAAAATTATTTTTAATGATGAATAATATATATTTTTTTACATTTTTAAAAATAATTTATTTTTTTTAATAATGAAAAAGGGAAAATAATGAGAATGAGAGTTGAAGCATTGAGGTATTGAGGTATGACCTTATTAAATTATACTTTTCCATCAGATTTAGCAATAAATACTTGTGCTTTTAGTGCAAAATCATTGAATTAACAAAAGCAAACAGACTTTTAAAACTGGCAAATTTTTGAGGTTTAAAGCTTGCAAATTTGCAAGTTTGAAAACTCAAAATAATGGCCCCCTTGTTTTAGTTTTTGGTTTTTTATTTCATCTTATATGGCCCTAATACACTATCGTAGTGTCTGTCTTAATAATGTTGTCAAAATGTTTTTATTTATTTTTTAAGTAAACAGAATGTTTTTGTCAGTGTGTGTTAGTGTGTTGGTGTTTATGCAGTAAATATATGTATTATACTACTTCATGTTAACAGGAATTGATACATTATATTGTGTATTGACATCTTACAATATACTTCATTTTAGCAATTTTTACTGAAAACCCAGTTAGTGTGTGGTTTGAAACTGAGACACAGCAGACATATTTTCTGAATAAAGAAGAAAAGCTCAGTCAGTAAGCTTGATGTGTGCATTGGGAATAAGTACGTAGATGCTTTTATTTCTTGCAGACTGAAAGACATCTAAAAATATTAGCACGTGGTTAACCGAGGATCATGTGTCCAATAGGTCATTTTGGTGACTCTACCTTTTGTGAGTCGGGGGGTCATAAACTGAGTGTATGCGGGGGTCTGCAGCACTTCCCCGACCATTTAATAATCACCGAACTGGCTTAATAGCCATCTAACAACATAATTATGAGCAGCGAGGGAGCAGGGTAGAAAATGGGACCTATGGGCTACAGGCTACAATTACTGCAGAGACTGTTATGTGTGTGTGATTTACTCCGCTGATGTGTGAACACCAGACTCTGGTTTGTGTTTGTGTGTGTGGAAACAGAGAGGCCAGACTTCTCCTTGGCTGCTCACCACAGGTCAAAGTTCAGCTTAGACAGTATTTCCAGCTTTGTATCACAGAATCTACTTGGTTCTTGTAGGGACAGTTCAGCCGTTTTTTTCAGTCCCTCTCTCTCTTTCCTCACTTTTTAAAAGATAGAATCGCATCACAGTAGGGGATCAGGTGCTGTTTGAAGGAGGAAGAAAACAAATTAACATCATTAAACCAAACTGACTTACAGTGNAAGTTAGGCTCAGCCTAAAATTGGGCAGTAACAGAAGCTGAATTCTACTCAAAAAAAAGAAAACGAATAAATGTGAACTCCTGTCCTGAACAGGTTTCCGTGTTAAATTTTGCTCAGACATGATTTGGCTTCATGCAATTGACCATATTTGAATGTCTTTTTTTGTCCAGGTCATTTTCAGCGTCTGGGTCATCATAGCTTCGACGACACAAAGACGACAGAGTGTGAACTGGCTCCGTGCCAGCTTCACCTCCTCCACTTTAATATCACCCACTTGCCATACGAGCCTCCTTCAAGGGTAATGAGGGAGCAGACTGCTTTTTTCCGCTGTCTGGACAGCAGGTTTTTCCACACACACACACACACACACACACACACAAATGCACGGACAAAGATTTTAATCACAGACTTGTCCCAACTTGGGGGTTGTTGCAATGGGTGGGCAATGTGTCTTGGGTCTGCGCCTGTGTTATTAACTTTATCCGGTGTGTGGGTGTATGGATGGTGTGTGAATGGTGTGTGTATGGATTATGTTTAACAAGAAAGACAGAACGAGAAAGATCTGTTAGGAGGATTATTCAGTCCTAAACGTCTCAACAAGTGGTACACTCTTGAAATGCTGTGAAGTTATTTCGACCTGTTTAAATACAAATTTCAGGAATTACCTAGAAATCAGTGTCACTATCTTGAAGTAAGACAGAATGAGGCTAATTGCTGTGCTACAATCAAGAAAAGGACACTCAATTCTAGAAAAAAAACGTTGGGAACAGGGAATCATTGTGGAAAGTCAGGAATAATCTTGAAATGACAGAATAACTGTGTAGCTGTGTAAAAGTCAAGTCATGGAAGAGCAATGAAAAACTGGAAATGATTGTGAGAAATCAAGGATAGATTTGAAACATCTGGAACAACCTGAAAAATTTGGGATAATTTTAACAGGTTGAGAATGTACTGGGAAAACCATAAACTGTAAACCCTGGAATAACCCGTACAAAAAGTCAGTCCCACTGAAAAGTTGTGAATAACGCTGGATGTATGGAAATAAGACCCAAAATTCAAGAAGAATTTCTGACTTCTGACATGATTCTGATGTTATTTATGACGTTAAAAGACAAATAATAATGTTTGAAGCACCTTCAACTTGAATAAACTAAAGTTTTACAGCTCATATGATGCCAAATCAAATTCTTTTTTGTCCACTATGGTCAGGACATGTAGTGATTGGAGGAGACTGGCCAATCAGAAATTAGCAACTTCGGGTGTCTCTGATTGGCTGATAATTGTGGCACAATGCTGTGCAAAGTTGAGCTAATGTAATGTCAAACCTGAGCGCCAGAGATCAGAGATGTTGAGAGAGCAGCAGCGACACTCTGAGCGAGTGTGTTTAGTTATGGGAACATATGCTTTGATATTTTTTTGAGCACAAAACAGATTTTTGTTTGTTCAAATTAAATTATGTGCGTGAAAAATTGTATTTTCTTTGTTTAAAATGTGAAACTGCTCGCTCGAAATGTATTTTCTTTGCTCAAAATGTGAAACTGCTTGCTCAAATTGTGGCACAAATCTACAGTTTCTGTGTCATCTAAAATTGAAAGCGGCTACTTTATGTTACCAATGTCCAACGCATCCATAACGAGCTGCTTTTAATTTGGCATGTTGAGAATGAGGGTCTCTGGGGGGCCGGTAGAGCCTGTTCATCACAGATGAGTGATTAGTCACATTGTGACAGCCATAACGGTGCCCCCCCGCCCCCAACTCTGCAAAGCAATAAAGCCAAGGAGGCGAGAGTTNGACAGCCATAACGGTGCCCCCCCGCCCCCAACTCTGCAAAGCAATAAAGCCAAGGAGGCGAGAGTTTGACACCAGCTTGGCCTTTAGCGTGAACTCTCCCTATGGTATGTCAGAGGTGACCTTCTGTGGGGTTCAAAGGTCAAGGCCTTAAAAACAAGAAGGCCATAATCACGGCTCCCACACCACTCCCACACACACACTGAGCAACTTAATGTCCATCTGGAGGAATCATCAGAGCAGAGATGGACAAACGGCAATGTGTTTATATGTTGCAAAATCTAGAAACAAGCAGAATATTCTGTAATCAAAGTGAGATTTTTCTGGTATCAAGTGAACAAAAATTATATTTAGCCACAAAAAACACTGTCTGACCTTGAAATTAATAATAAAGAAGCTTAATTTAAACAACAAAACTGTCAAAATTCAGATTACAGATGCTTAAAACTGGATTGTTTATCTTTTTATTCAGTTAATTTTAGGATTTAAAGCCTTAACACGACAACAAATCGCTGCGTGTGAAAATCCTGCTGTTTCTGCCGGACCTGTGAACATTGAACTGTTGTTGCTTACAGAGAGCAAGTGTGAAAGACTCAATTAAAATGGATCAAGTGACAACCAAAGGTGGAAAAAATGCTGCAGATTGTCACTTTTATGCTTCTTGTGCACTGATCTGCTTTATTCTGTCTTGTTTCACTATACTGACACTAATTTCTGGAAAATTCCTCAAACAAATTGATTTACATTACAAACAGGGCGAAATAATCTCACACTTGCCGAAGCAGATTTTTCATTCAGTTAGGAAAAACGAGACTTTAATCACTCAATAAGAGCCAGAATGACTTGTTAAGAAGTTTAGAGACATGTAATTCTCTGAATATTGTGTCAGTTATCTGATCCATTTTTCAGATGCATCTGGTGCTTGATGAGATTATTTTCCCTGGATAAGAATAAAATATGAAAACATATTCAAATATCCTTTCGTGAATTTCTTGAATGATTGTCTTGAATTCCTGTTTTTGCATGTAGCTCTGACTTTATATCCTGTTAACGAATGCAGATCAGATGAAAGTTTTATGATGGCTGATGTCAGCGATAAAACATCCAAAGCTCAAACACGACGCGCATGAATATGAACTGAAAGCCTAATCTGCAGGATTCCTTCAGCATGTGGAGTCCTATAGAGGAGACTGAGGTATTCTGTGAGCTTATCAAGCCTCCATCTGTCAGATTCCCACTCACTCAGTCCTGCCATGTGTTTTAGTGCCTGGCCTTGTATCAGTAACAATGGGGCCTGAGGCAGCTGAAACTACGAGCTGTTGACCATCAAGAGCAACACAACCACACAGTGAAAGTGTCACAAAATATCAGTCGGGATTTCAGGTCAAATGTAGAGACTTGATGAAGTGGTTTGTCATTGAAAAAGTTCACGCTGAAGGATCCAGACTGCACCAAAACACAAATTTTTTTCCCCCCAGTGGATTCTTAGTTGTCATCCTACTCGGATGTCTTGTGAACTCTTGTTTTTCAAGTGTGTTTGTCACAGTCATCTCCAGTTTTTCACAGTTCTTCTTGCCTTGACTTTTCTACAGCTACAGAGTTATTTTGTCATTTCAGGATTATTTCTGTCTTTCCACACTCCCATCATTTTTTTCTAGAATTTGCGATTGTAGCATAGCAATTAGCCACAAGTTCCCCAGTCTGGCTTAGTACAAACCCGGGCAGGGTTAGTATTCGCTCTGCCACCTGTGATAAATAAACAACAACAAGCAAAAAAAAAAAAAAAAAAAAAAAATCAATTGCCTTAGCACATTTAAACAGACAAAAAAAACTTAAATAATTTCAAAGACAAAACAGTCGGTGGGTGTGTGTGTGTGTCTGAACAGGTTTGTAGGTGAGTAAATATAAATGTGTTACATGGTGATGTAAACATGTTACGGAAGTAAAGAGTCACTCAAAAACAAAGCTTTCTGCTCAGTTCAGGGCCTTTGGCCTTGACTTGGTCAACAGGTCCTCCTCTGTAGAAACTGGTGCAGCCTCCTCCTATAGCGCCTCACTCTTCTGTGGGATCCCTTGGGTTCATTCTGGGCCCCTTACTATTCACTATTTACATGCTTCTGCTGGGACAAATCATCTGTTGTCACAATATGCATTTCCATTGCTATGCAGATGACATACAACTGTATGTCCCGCTAAAACTTGGTGTAAATGACTTGTCCTCCATCATGTCTTGTCTGTCTGATATTAAATGTTGGATGTCCAATAACTTTCTTTGACTCAGTAATTGACTGAGATCATCAGAATTATTCCTCCTGGCCTCCGCAATACCACTCCTTATTTCATGACTAATATGGACTCATTAACTACTAATATTAAAGAAGAAGCCCAAAATCTTGGAGTCATTTTTGATTCAAATCTTTCTTTTGATGGTCAAGTGACTAGGGTGATGCAGTCGTGTTTCTTTAAACTAAGGTAGATCACAAAGATAAAGACATTTCTGACTTTCAAAGACTTGGAAAAAGGTTATCCACGCTTTCATTTCCTCCAGGCTCGATTACTGTAATGAACTTTATTCTGGTATCAGCAAAAGAAACATTCACCGACTTCAGATAATTCAGAACGCTGCTGCTTGGCTTTTAACAAAGTCCAGAAGAAGTGACCACATCACCCCCGTTCTTGCTGCCCTTTACCAGCTGCCTGTTAGTTTTAGGATTGATTGTAAAATCTTGTTTTTAAAGCCATACATAATCAGGCACCTGCTTATATATGTAATCTTTTAAGTTTTTACAAGCCTGATTGCTGTCTGAGATCCTCTTGCAGGAACCTTTTGGTGGTTCCCAAATCTTGCCTTGTCACCAAAGGCAACCAGCTTTTGCTATTCGTGCCCCTAAGTTATGGAATTCCCTGCTGGAGGACCTCAGACAGGCTCACTCAGTATCTTTTTTTAAGACCTGTCTTAAGACTTATTTGTATTGTATGGCCTTCCCCTAACTGTAACTGTTCTTATTATCTGTTTATCTTATTCTGTTATTTTTTTATTTTCTCGCTTGACTACTTTTTTAATTGTTTAATGGTGTGGCTTTAAATTGTTCTAAACTGTCATTTTATTGTGTGTTAAACGTGGCTATATTGTTAAGCACCTTGTAACTGTTCTGAAAGGTGCTATATAAATAAAGTTATCATTATTATTGACTCACCAGATGCATTTCTGTAGGTGTGAACCTTAACTTTGATAATGTTTATACATATTCCTGCTATAAAAATCAAAGTAAATAACAAAAAAGCACAATGTCTCCCCTTTAAAACAAATAGAAAATAAGCAGAAGAAGATATTTGTGAGTTTTCATTCTTTATTCTGAGTCATGCATGTGAGCCTTATGAAGAAGATCCACTGGTTAATAAATGAGTATGAGCGATGGAGTCCAGGAGATAAATGAGAGCAGCTTAAGTGGAGGAGAATCAATCATTGAGGATGAGTTTTAAATGTTCCCATTGGAGAATATATGAATTAGACAGGAGGCAAAGCCAGCTGCAAGGTGCATGGCTTCAGGTCCCTGCCTGACGTGTTGCCAGACTCCTGCACATGTGGAGCCCTTTGGTGTAAAAATTAGATAACATGCAGAACTTCTAAGGTAAGATTTAATTTCCCCAGCCGAGGATTTAAAAAGTATATTCATGAGCAAAGTCACAGAGACATCCGTACCAAAGCAGGAAAGCTTTTGCAGAATATAAAATTAAGCTTTCAGCAAAAAAAAAACAAAACAAAAAAAAAAAAGCACTGAAAGTTGAAGATTATAAATATATAAAATGACACATTTAGATTTCAAATGACATGTTTTTGACTATCAGATGAAAATTTGGGTGTGACTAAAAAAATGAAGGCAAATTGACATGAGGCAAGTTCCAGTCCGTCAATTAGATACTGGGAAATGTTTAGAAAAATCTGCCACTTCTTTGGAAAACTGCACTAAAAAATTATTATTTTTTATTTATTTTTGTCTGTATACAACATTAATAGAAAATCACACTGAAGGACTTCATTATCAACGGCTTTGGGGTCCTCCAAACAAACATCCAGTAAGCAGTTATCTCCAGTAAGTTATGAGCCTGTTGCAAAGAACCTTAAACAAATGGCTGAATTCCTAAAACAGAAGTGATTTAGTGACACAAGCTGCAGTCTAGACGCGAGGCGGGAAAGAGAATATGGAGGAGCTGTGCTGGTGGTTAATGGTCACGACTGATTCGATTCCCATGATAACTCAGCCTTTTTCATGCTCTGGCTGCTGCCAGCCACCCACCATGGCTGCAGCCTACAGTAATGCCTCTAACAGGGAGATATGCTGAGTCCTCTGGGCAGCATGTCCTCCCTCTGTCCCTCACACACACACACACACACACACACACCAAATTCTCTTTGGAGACGCCTGTCTGATTTGTCCNCACACACACACACACACACACACACACACACACACACACACCAAATTCTCTTTGGAGACGCCTGTCTGATTTGTCCTTGCTGAGTGTTAAAACTGAGGCAGAGGGATGGAAATGAATGTGGAAGAATTTTGAATAATGTCAGAGTCAGATTTTTAAGAAGATCAGCCATGACTAAGAGGATTGCTAATAAACTGTAATTCTGAATTTTGACAAAGTAATGATGATGATAAAGTTCAAAATCATAAAAGCAAAATATCTTAGAGCAGGTCAAAATGATGGCTTAGTTTCGCTACATTTTGACATGCAAAGTGAAAATATGAAGTTGTTGCTAGAAAGTCAATTTTATTTAGTCAGTTTTTTACTTAAAGTGACCTCATAACTTTAAATCAAAATTTTGATAATAATATCTTATAATTTGGTACTTAAGTATCTCATAATTTTGATTTAATTACATTTTTATTGCAATCATTGCTAGCCTTTTCTTTATTTGCACTTCCACAGTTCTTTCTCATCAAGCGTTTTACCTAATTACTGATTTAAACACATTTTCTGAAGTTCAAGAACATTCAAAATGAAAAAATTCTGTCATAAGAATCGGCTGTTATCTCCGTAATTTAGGCATAATGTTCTTACTGGCTGTATTTGTGATATGAATTTCTTGAGATCTGAAATTTGAGAGTATTGAGGACGACGGCTCCCTATGAGAAAAGGCTCATTAACTCCTGCAGCTTCATGTGCATTAGAACTCTGAGTACATACAAGCCTGTTTTATTGCAAATAAACCCTCAGCCAGTCGTGGAAATCCCTTAAGACAGTAGCTTTTCACAGCAGGAGGCGAGATGTTCTGGAGGAAGTAACACCTTTTTGATCATTCGCTGATGTCTCACACTTATCCACTGATCCCTCCTATAGCCACCATTGTCCCCAGAGGAATAACAATGGTCACTCTGTCCCTCACAGTGGACATGTGTGTCGGGCTTCCACTTTCTCCCAGCCACTTCATGTGTTGCCAATCTGAAAACAAACAGGCTTTGTGTTTTGGCCATGAACTGTCCCTGTTTATAGACCCATCACCTAATTGTGGCCTCACAGACACACTCATTCTTTGTGGTTTAACCATGATAACTGCAGCTCTTGAGACTGGATGAATGCTAACATTTGGCTAGTTCCCTCATTCCATCAGCTATTCTAGTGTAGCTGACTTTTTAAAAGAGATTTTGGGATTTTTATTTGATGGTTTAGTTAGATTCAGAGCCATAACACTGCAGGGTAAGATGGCTAATTGATGAGTAATAACAGAGTCTGTGGGATGTCGTTGGTAGCCATATGTCTTACCAGCGCACACATACGGAGAAGTTAATCCAAGTCACCTTGAACATTTCTAATAAGTCACCAGGTTACTTAAAATCAACGACTACCACACAGCGGGACTTTCCTTGTTGTTATAATGAAATGGAGCCACTCTGATTGGTAATGAGATAGATTCATTGCATATGTGCATCTTAAATTGCGTGCATATCTAAGTCTCTCATCATCATGCAAACAATAACGTATGTCTGATTAAATTCTGCTTTATCTGATGCATGACATCCTCTTCTCCTCAGGAGTGTGATCTATATCTGAGGGTGTTGATAGGATAGCAACCCCCACCCACATTAGCAATTTGAGGCCCTGCTATTTTCACATCACCCTGCCTGTTACACCACGCTTTAAGTTGCCGAGCAGGGTCAGGACTCTAGTTAACTCATAACAGATCAATATGATGCTCATTTTAATTGAAGCAGAAAACTACCATACCTTCTCTGATTCCTCTTTGGAAGAAAATCTAGGAAAAATTAAAGCATGTAAATGTGCTTCAACATTTTTCTTCTCATCTCGTCTGTCTGGACTGCAGCTTTTTTGTTTAAAAAGCAGTTTCACACAACCTATTTTGTCACATTTTTATACTGTTGTATTGCTGAAACATCCATTTTACTAAAGCTGGATATTCCAGTCAGAGTCTAAAGGCTTCTCTGCCCTGCATATGCTGCACCTGTCAAGTACCCAAACTTTTAGATAACTGAGTGTACTCATATTACGTGGTTGGCTCATAGGTGTTAGGGTCTTGGGTATGTTCTACAGAACCAATAAATTTTCTGTATGTTTGAGTTAGCTCTAGATGGGAAAACTCTTGCCCAGTGCATGTTGTGAAACGCTCCAACTCCCCTACAACCCTGCAGAGAATAAAAAATGAATAGATAGAATCAAGTATACTGATACTAAAAACTGCTCGCCATGGGTCAATAGGTAATGAAGAAACCAATGTAGCATGCAAATGAGCATGCAAATTTAAAATTAAATTATAAATGTATCTCAGTTTTCATGCAAACAGAGACCTTGCATGCTGGTTGGCCCCTGGGCCCCTTTTTATTTTCAGTCATGCACTGTACATTATGATCACTGGGTGTCCACTATACTCTCACAGGCCCCCTTTGTACTAACAGAAGGTATTTGGCCCCCCGCCCTCAGTCTTACTTTAGCCTTGTGTGCTAAACTGGCTGCATGCTCCCACAATAACATTATTGACGTCACTGGCCATCATTGGACTCCGTGCTGCCTTCAGGTTCTCCTCCTCAGCTCCGATTTCTCAGATCGAGTCAGAAACATGACTTCAAAAGCGTGGGAGTTGGAATAAATAACAGGGGAAAAAAGTCTCTTTTTTTTGTGACTATTTGAAGGTCTGTTGAAAAAATGAGTAGCCGTGTAAACAGAAAAAGATACCTGGATGTTACTATTTAAAAAACAAGTCTATATTCTTTGAAACAACTCAATATTTTATTGATAAACTACTTAACCCAAATGGTCAACTGTATAATACTCAGAATTTCTGAGGAAACTTCTATTGTCTTTGATGCCATTCTATTAGTTATAGTTATGTTGTCAAGGGGTAATATTTTTCATTTCCAGTTCATCTCTTGATAAATGCAAATATGTTGTGAATAGCATGTCTCTCAGCTTGCCAAATAAAGGCACTGTTTCAAGATGATATTGTCACTCTGTGTGATGTCATAGTGGGGATATGCCTCAGAAATACCCAGCTAAATTATTAATTAAATTCCAAACAGATGTTGACACTAAATATATTCTGGTTACATACTGATACTGAGAAATTTTGGGCTGACTTTCACAAATTTATATCGGTCATTAATTTTTTTTTTTTTTTAATNATTTTTTTTTTTTTTTAATATCTTTTTAATAGATTAGATGAAATAGATATAAGGGGCAATGCATGATGAGGTTTTTTTTATAGTTCAGATGACAGGTGAAAAACACATAAAACCACAAAAATGACAAATGTAAGGAAAATAAATAATCTTATTGACGTGTTGGGTAAATTTTTACATATGAACCTTATAAATGGGATATGCATTTGGTGCTTTTATTTACAACTGTTGTGATACGTCGTATATTTCTTTATTTTGTATTGTGCTTGTGAAGTGTGTCTTCTTGTACCTCATGGTATATTTGCATATAGTTTTGTACCATGTATAGGTATGTCCCTTTTTTTTTAATAAAAGCTGAAATTTTATTAAAAATTCAAACAGAGAGGAACCTTGTATTGTTGAAGTGCGCTCAGACTGTTTGTGACGACATTTCGGACAGTTCTTGAACGCAGCAAGCTGCAAAACTGCGAGAGAAGCACCGATTGAACAGCAGAGCGGCGGTAGCGACGACGGCCATCTTAGAGCTACCGCGGTTACGGTTACGCATCTTTTGGATTTTATTTTTCTTATTATAGACACATCTCACTTGACTGACGAAGAAGGAAGAAGGTTGTCTATCGCCAGGCCGCGTTTTAAACTCGAAGTCGGGATGCGGTTCCGAGGGAATACACAATTTGCATCCGCTGTCAGACTGGTCCTCGGACTATTATATGCGGTGGAGGCAGCTAAAGGTAACTAAGCTGGGATTTATCCGCTGTGTTGGTCTGTTTTAAACATGTCAGACAGGCTTGTTTCTGGTTTGGAAATATTTCTGCTGAAACTTTATGGCTGCTGGTTGTTAGAGGTTGAGGAAGTGAAGGTTATCCAGCAGCGGGTGTGTGCAGTCCTGAGGGATGCATGTTCGATAACCTGTTCAAGGATGGTCAGCTCCGGAGCCGCAGCGGAAGGATGTGAAGTGCCCCGCCGGCAGCAAGTGCATCCCGCGACAATTTATCCATTTTAGGCTAAATTAAACCCCAAATGACGCTTTATAGCCCTGTTATTTTTACTATTTCTATATAAAACTAAATTCTGCATTTCATTTAATCCAACTAGTCTACTTCAGAGATAATATCAAGACCACGGAACGACCCCCTTCTGTCATCTGCATTCGGTCTGTTTTTGGGTTCTGGCCTCTTAAAGCTTAAACATCAATTTAACCTCATATAGAGTTTTGCATAAATAAGTATTTCTCCAGTATCTACTCTCCTTGTACTTATACCCAATTCATTCATTAAACATATTTCAAATCATATGAGCAAGCATCAAAATTAAGACGTTATAGTGTTTAATTTATTCGGCCTAATGCTTGTTTTGGCACCGTTGTGGACAAGATTTAGTCTGGCTACGCATTGCAGATCCTCCCTATAAGCGCCTGTGTTGGTGGTGGATTGAAAAAAATCATGATTTGTGATCACAGCTTTATTTAAAAAATAAATAAATAAATAAATCAGCGTCTCTGGACCCTCTCATAACCACAGATTAGGACTGAAAAAGCTGCTCATATGCAATGTCAACATTATACATGGGGAAGAAACCAGATATCTTTGCTGCAGGGCGGTCCGTGAACACCTCACTGCATGAATTTATAGCCTGTGTAATGATGCTGTCCAGCTGCCAGTATGAGCTTACTGGTTGTGTATTAGTCACTGGTCATATCAGTTTGTTTGGGTAGTCACCAGTGCTGGAGGTCAGTGTTTGTGACTTGCAGTGTCACACCCGTTTTATGACCTCCAGATAAAATAAAGAGCATGGAAGGGATAAAAGATTGCACAAGAGCCTCCAATCCAGCCATATTTCTTTCCTGTTGCCACGTCAATCAGCTGAGAATGCTCAGCAGAAGGCAGCAAAGCAGTAACTTGATTGTGTTTTTGCATCAGTCAAAGAGAAAAAGGTCTATAGTATGTAGTCCTGGGGAGTGTGTGAGTCTTTTTATGTTTTAGCTGTGTGTGAGTGTGTGTGTTTCAAGTGCACCTGCTGGCTTTCCTGCTTCTATCAGCAAAGGGTGTGAAATCACCATCTTGGTGTGAGCTTATCTTTTATTGTCTAAAGGTCAGCCGCCTGTTCTCCCCTGTTTTTGTGCTCACTGCTTGTCTCCTGTGGTCCAGCTTCGAGTTTTTAATGGCGTGTTGATTTTCTTTCGTATCACAGCAGAAAATTTGGCTTTACTGTGCATGGATTTCTTAGTTTTTTTCCTAATCTGTTCCTTGATCTTATGCAGTATTCACACAGAAACAGACTTAGGTAGAGTTTACAAAGGCAAAAGATTAAAAAAAAGAAAAAAAAAGGTATCACCAATCTGCTGGATCTTTTGAGAAAATATAGATTTGAAATGCATCCAAATTCTCACCTACGCTATATATGATTCATTACACTGTCAGCAGAGAAATGTCAGTGTGTGTAAAACTGGGGCAAACATGTATCATCTCTGTCAGGCTCGCTGAAGCATTAAAGAATTTCAGGCTTTTAAAGCTTAGGTGATGTCCACCTCTAGAAATGGTTTCTACAGGGTGTTTGTCACATTTGCAGCATGTAGTCTGTTTCGTTTTCTATTACTGTGAGCAGCTGCTGTATGTGCCCATATTCCTTAGAGTCAAACATTAGAGCTGCTTAGGCCCCAGTTTTTCTGTATACACACACCCAGACAAAGGAAAAGCTCGCTGCTGGGAAGTTTCTTGGCTCGTTCATCATCGCATTAACAAATTCTAGTCAAACAAATTAGACACCCTGCTTTGTGTGGAACCAAATTTCCATCTTTCCAAGGCTGCCATTATCTAAATATTATAGGTTGTGTGTCATTCATTCATTCAAGTGAAGAAATCTGCCACTGATCCTTTGATTGCATGTTAGTTACGGTGATATCAATGCAACAGGTTTATACTTTCATTTTTTTTTAACGCAGTCGTTTGGTGCAGCTTTGAGGTTCCTGCTTGATCACGGCCTTATAAAATGTTTTTAGAAGACCTGCAGGCACGGTTTATTTTTCTTTACACATTTGTTTATTCACATAATTGCTCTCTAATGCCTAAATGAAATCCTCACTGAGATGTGGTAATTAATCCCAGACTTTTCTCTACCACTGGATCAGTGCGGTAGGTCTGTCTGCTGTAAAGGGATTTTATTAGACTGGGTTTCAAAGAGATATTTAACTTCACGTGATGGTCTTAAAGGACCATACCACTCATTTTGCATGTTTGAGCTTAATATATTCAATTTTCATACACGTAACTTTACTGACAATCATTTCTCAAAGCATACTACTGGAACAGTGAATTGAACTTTTTTTCCTGCCTTCTAGACCACCATTGGTTTCAGTTCATTCTGGTACACTATTAAAATCAACTTGTTGATACTGAAACAATCTTGGGATAGGTAATCCATCATCGTGAACAAGACGTATATTCAGCTTTTTTTTTCGAAGTTATGTAATTTTAAGCACAATAAAAAGCGTGGAGTGAATGTATGTCTCCACCGGGGAATATAGTCCCAAAAGAAGACCTGCGTTTGTCGAAAAATTTAAACGACCGTGACTTCATAATTTTGCTTAACTATTAGTAGGCGAAACCTTGATTTTTAAGGTGGGTGTATTGCTTGAATATTTGATTTTGAAAGATTAAGAGATTTTGAAAAATATCAGGAAAACTGAAATACGGTTTTATCCTTTGGGAAATGGTGGCCGGTAACGTAACGTATGAAACTTGAATATATTAGGGTCAAACATGCAAAATGGACAGTATGGTCCTTTAATGCTGATTCGCAGGCTTCTCTGACTTAACACAAGGCTGTCAGCAATGGCAGTGCAACAATATTGTTCGTATTGGCCTTCAAAAACATTTATTGTTGGAAACCTTGTAGCAATGTGTTGAATCTGTTGATTAGAGTGTTTTTCAGGACTCTGCAACACTTCTTGCTTGTCGTTATCTTGTGGAAAACAGTGGACAATGGCTGCGTTGTTTGTGCCCCCTCTGTACTGCTCCAGTATCACTGTCGCATGCCATCATTCAGAGTCAGTTTACAAGCTAATTTTTTTTTTCCTCAGAACTGATTCAATGAAAATATCAACACGGTTGTGGGGGAAAGAAGTGACTCCTAAAGTCCTTTCACAGTTGCTGCACAGATGTTTCACTTTAAAAGTGTCAGTTCTTTATCAGCAGCAGAAATAAAATGTCAGCCACCGTCAGAGTGTCACCCTGGGTGGCTTTGATTGATGGAAGCCATTTCATTTGACGTTTAGCGATTTGTTCCAGGTTTTCAAAGCATTTTTGCATGGAAAGATTCACATCCTAAATGTGATCACCAAACATCGGCATGATGACAGTCACCAAACATCGGCGTGATGACAGAAAATTTCCACTACGATTAAAAACTGCTTCAATGGAGTATTAAATGAATGATTACTCAACCTGTTAACACCGCGTTGCCTTCAATAACAGTTTACTTGCCCTGTGCTAAGATGCCATTTCTAAAAAATTAACTCTTGCACATTTCCCCTTATTTATTCACAGCATTTGCAGTGGAACAAAGAGCTCTTCGGCCCAGACTTTGGGGCCAGGGTCTGGGGCGAGCACATCACAATGTGGTCACTGTTTGAAGGATCATAACTCAAGCCCCTAAAGAATGTGTATATGAGATAATCCTCGCAAAGCGTATACTTGTCGAAGCGTTTTGGTTTGGTAATTTGCCACTTACTGGCAGAAAGACAGACCCTGAGAATCCAGGACTAAGTTTGGATCAGCAGTGGAGTTTTTTTTTTCTTGTGGGCGCCTTTACTTGCTGAATGGAGTCGGTGAACTGTCAAGAATGGGTCATTGAGTTGTGAATATTAAGTTGTGCTTCTCAGTCAGTTTGTTGGTTGTTCGGCAGCGAGCCTACATCCATGTCAGCCCTCGGTCTTGATTGATACAGTAGAAGTGCCTTTGCAGAATTAAATGTATTATACAGATAATAAAAGCACGTGAGCATCTGGGTTTTATTTGTCCCTGTTTTATAGGCGAACGATTGAAATGAAATCTTGTAAAATAAAGTTTTTGATGAAATAATTTTCTGAAAGCTGCAGTCGGCCTTGTAACAGGGTCACAGAATGGTTTATTGCAATAAACCATTCAGATGTCTATAGGAGGCACCCCTGACAAAAGAGAAAAATCAGCTTTTCTCAGTTAATGGCCAACCTTGACGTGTTGCAACTGCAAAAGTAGGAGCCATTGTTGCCTTTCTCATTGTGTAATTTTTCTTTATAGAGAGCGTGTAACATAAACCAGAGTGTACAGGTTAAATTCAAGCCATAAGGCATATCTGCTGCTTATCTGGCTGCTTAGTTTCCTCCCTCCAGTTCCATTGTTATCAGGAGAAAAAAACGTTCAAATTTGGGCTCCATGGGAAACAGGTAACCAGAGAACACGTTACCTACTGCCCGGTCAGCAAAGCTTGCAGAGCTCTCCAGGCGTCTCGCTCGCACTCCTTCACTCTCACTGGCCCTTTGTGCCATTCACACAGAGACCTGATTGAGTTGCATTCAAGGCCCTGCGGCTCCCAACCCCCCACTTCAGACACGCACTTTAGTTGTTGAGGGTGTGTTCGTTTGGTTGGGTGGTTGCGATTGCGCAGAGGACAAACAAATGTTGCCTGGCAGGGAAACTAAGAGGCTCTCCTGTGTGAGCGGGACGTTTAGGGATTGAGGGGGCCCTGGGATCTGGCCTCGCTTTAAGGGTCTTCGGGGCTCCTGAGAACAGTCGTCGCTCTGTGATGGAGACGGCCCGCGTCAACAAGCTCAGGAGCTTGTTGGGCAAAGCAAACACAGGAGTGTGCCCCATGTTTCCGACCGTGAGCAGATTGTTCATTGATTGCTCCCAGTCCAGAGATCTAAGACCCACTCACCAAAATACTTGAAGTTATTCCTTCACTCCAGATTTGTTTGCTTCAAATGCAGTCACAGTTTTTAGTTATCTTTGGTGAATATTTCTGTCTGAAGTCAATAAGACCCCAAACTCTGAACTGCTGTAAAGGGGCCACATCATGTTGGAATCGGCATAAATCGAGGTTGGTGCAGCCCAACCTCAATTTATGCTGATAAACAGACATTGATTATGCAATTGTATAGATTTATTCAAGCATGTAAACAGCCCATTGTCGCTATAATTGTGCTCCTTGTAAGTTGAAATCGCATATATTCGACCAGTGACAGATTTTATGCATCTGTCTTACTCCAGATTGTTTACCTTTATCACAGCACAGGCAAAAACTGGAGTACAGTGTCCATGTAAACACTCTGTTACCGGAACAAAGATCATCCCTTCTCACACGAACATGGGATTTTTTTCCTTTTACATGCTGTTGCTGCTAATGAGGCAAATATGAACAACAACCCGGCAACAGAGTGGCTTGATTTAGTCTCACACAGTAATGAGGCGGCCTGCAGATGTTTCTCACAAGCTCCACTGTCAGCAACGTTGCCCAGGAGAGGAAGTTTTGCTGCTAATTTGATTTTACACATTGTTCTGGGTAATTAAATATTTGTACAACAGCAGGTGCTTCATTATATTCTGTATTTTATAGTTTGGAAGTTGGTAGCACTGGCGTCTAAAATCGCTACGAACACGAGCATTCAAGTCAACCACCTAATGAAACGATTGCAGCTGAGTACCGGTAATTGTGTTGGGTTGCTCGGCAGTGCAACCGGCTTAACAATGAAGTGTTGAGTTTCACATTTGCATGCGATCAAAGGCGACAAGGTCCACGGAATGTCTGGCATCAAATTTAAAATATGAGCTGAATCGATGAAGCAGAGCTCGATAACGTGCCACGGGCCTGACACTTGGCCACGGCATCGTCATTACGCAGCAAGCCCTCAGAGGTTTTAGGCAATATCTGCTTCAGCTGATAATTATAGACTGATGGCATGCTGCACTACGGCCGCTGCAGTCTGGCTGGACGGGGATCAGACAGTAGCCAAACACGTGCAGAGCATTTTGAAAGCGCCAGAAAGAGAATTTTTGCCCGTGAAGAAGAGATGCCGCAGCAGCACAGAGCGTACGGGCGTCCTGTTGAATCTCAGGATTACCAGGATCTATTGTGACTAAGGTTCTCTCAGGAAGCGTTTCAGCACGGTTAATAGGTCAAACTGTATAGGTTAGGCTTCAGTAAAAGAGCCAGGCTGCCATAAAGGGGCTTTTGTTTCTGTGGCCCTGTGAATAGTCAGTGTGTCGCTCTCTTCTTTTGGAGTCGTGAACAAGGTCTGCAGCGAGTGTGTGTGACGGCACCACACTGTTGAACATGCCTGCACAGTAAATTTATGATTTTAAACAGATTGCCTTGAGGTTTTGTATTGTTGTTTGAAAAGATTGCGGATTGCCATTCTTTTCTTGCTTTGTGAGAACATCCACAGTAAATCCACAGCTGTGGGCTCCATCAGGCTGATACTGTGGCTTGTTTTAACCATATATAGGCTAATAGAGAGTTTATTTGGAAGCCCACTAGAATACATTGACCTCCACCCAAAAAAGATTTATTTTTGTATTTACTATTTCTTTGTTTCAAAAGTCAGAATGACATGCAGCTGATTGACAATGCTCCAAGTGAGTAGCCCCGCCTGCCCTGTGTTTTAGCTGCATGAGTCATATTTATTTCTGAACACAACAACATAACAGCAAGCTGATAAAAGCATCAAATTTAGTCATGACACTGCTTTTCAATTAATCAGCGCCTGCTAGTGAGCCTGGAAGATCTTTATGTAGGAAAAACTGAGGACCTAGTTTTTATTTTTATGCTAAAACATGCATATTGTTTTCATTTTGTACGTGTATTTCATTTAAAATTAATTTAGCAAAACCAGGGCAGAAACTACAGTGATGATCACAGTGGACTGTAAAAGATTTTACATTATAGAGGCTGAAGTACAAGAGACGTGATGCATTAGCAGGCTGGTGTTTAAGGTAGAGCTCTGAAGGTCTGGTTATTATTTATGATTGTAGTGGTTATCCTGATTATCATGTAAGACACTGAGATAGCAGAGAGTCGTTTTGTTTTTAAGTCCGCATGACTTTTAAAGGACCATACCGGCGATTTTGAATGTTTTAAGCCCAATATATACAACCCACATACACCTTGCGTTACTGTCAACGAATGTCTAAAACATAAAACCATCTTTTAGCTTTCTTGTTATTTTTCTAGTCTCTACAAGTTGATTTTTATTGTGTACTGGTATGAACTGAAACCAATGACAGTCTGGAAGGTATGAAAAGCAAGTCAAATATTTATCGCTCCAGTTGTATGTTTTGGGAAGTAGTTGTCAGTAATGCAACATGTATGTGGGTTGCAAATATTGGGCTCAAACATGCAATATGGGCACTATTGCCCTTTAAAAACAAAACTGCGTTGTTTGTTTCTCAGAATACCTGAACCACAAAGGAATAATTAATTGGGAATGGGTACAAGAACTAATTACATCTAACAACAAGTCCAACAACCAATCACCATGCAGTCTAGTGCTGAAATCCAAAATCATTCCCCAGGCAGACTATAATCAATATGCAACAGACATATTAGAGATGAGCCACTCCTGTGTAAAGATTAGCTTTTGTTACATGTATTGCTACCGAGGTAAACGTGAGCATTCTTCATGGTCTAGATTGGAGGTCATCGAGCTCTTCTTCTGTGGTTCAGTGAGTGCAGACTGCTGGTGGTCATGCCTGAGAGCTGGTCAGTGGACAGTTTGGCACAGCACACTGAACATGTGGACTATCCTTGTACACTCATGCCAGAAGTCAGCGGTGTTTCAAACCCACTAACCCCTGCTGCCACTCCAAAATGCCAACATTACACTCCCCCTTTTCTGTTTGGACATCTCAATAGAAGAGTGGGAAAACTGCCAGACTGATGAAGCTCACAGTGTCCTGTACATTTGCATAAATCAAAACTGGCAGTTTCTTAAGACTTTCCTTTATTGCTCTGTTTCTTTTTAGTCGTTTGACCTTGTGCGTGCATGAAATAGACGCATCCCATTATAGGATTAAATGTCACTGGCTTTATTTGCTGCGTAACAGGATTGCATGCCAGGTTCAGTGTTGCCTGGTTGTAAGTGGGTCCAGCGGCCCACCACCTGTACATTACACACGCCTTTGTTCTGTGTGTGTGTGTGTGTGTGCGTACACGTGCGTGCGTGTCTGTAGCTTCTTACAGTCATTCATTTCTCACATTAAAGAACCTTGTGCCCTTTTTTTCCCCTTCATTAAACTTTCTGGATTTACTAACTCAGGGGTACTCAAATACAAATCTTAAAGGTCCACAAAGAAAATTTTCAATAAGACAAAAGTCCGTTTNGGGGGGGGGGGTCGTCTCTGCACCACTGTTTCTCTTTTTAGAATCCATGTTTCATCTAAGTGCCAAGAAAATTATGAAAGAAGAAAATTGCATTTTCTTTGTAAGTTAATTTGAATTAATATTATTGTGTAGTGCAAAGGCACCGGCCAACTCTCAGTGAGCCCAATGCAGTGTCAACCCATTGTTTCCATGGAGATGACGGGACACTGAATGTGATTGGACCAAACTGAAACAGAGCAGACATTCTCACACAGACAGTGGAGCAGTCACATTGGGACGCTGCTTTCAGTGCAAAAAGCGAAGAATTTTGACTCGTTGTGTCGCAGCGATGTCTCGCAGATAATACAAATAATACATATGAAAACTATGCTCAGAATCCAGAGATAGTTGTGGTTCGGTCCGGATCCAGACCGGAGTTCGGACTTTGAGGATGACTGTACTAGATTGTTGCCAAAGGTTATTAGCTGCACATATTGTACATACAGTGTTTATTAAGACAAATTTCAAAAATACTTGCAGGATTTACAGACTTATTTTTATGTGTATGTGGTCAGAGGACCCTCATAACAGCTGGATCAATATCTAATGATTAGCAACAAACCAACGCCAGCCCATTACTTCTGAATATTTATATCCCAGCTCTTCATCTAATATTTATATTGAGGATTTCTGCCACAAACTCCACATTGTGTGCATCTGTTCACAGGGATCTAAAGTTACTCTACTGCTTTTTCTTTTGTCCTGTAATTTCTACTGCAATAAAGCAGCGCTGCAGCACAAACAGGCACATGAAATTAGTGTAATGAGTCACGATCCTGATTGTTTGGACCTGAAGCCACCCTGGAGCGACTGAGGGACTTGAAAATTACAAGCCGAGGCTTTTCTTTTGTGTTCTCTGTTCATGATTTGAGAGAAATACTCAGTTCTCACAAACAAAGAAGGCAGATTGCTTTCAGCTTTTAGATTTGATATAAATATATATTCAGTAGATTTTCAGTTATTACTGAGGTGGCTGGTCTCTTAAAATATTTTCCTGGCATTTTTTGAAATAGGACAAGGCTGCACAAAAAAAAGTAGAAGAAATAATTTCCATAGACATTTTAATATGCATTTTTACTTGTGTAATATTGACTTGCATTGTTTTGATGTCTAGATTTAAAGACATCAAAACGCCCTTTTTTTAAATATTTTTTTATAAGGCATGTTTGAGCCTTATATATTTAATTTTCATACACGTAAGGTCACTGACAGTCATTTCCCAAAGGGTAAAACCCTTTGGGAAATGATTTGCAATATTTCTTAATCTTTCAAAATCAAATATTCAAGCGATACACCCACCTTAAAAATCGATGTTTCACCCTGCTAATAGTTACGCAAAATTATGAAGTCACGGTTGTTAAAATTTTTCAATAAATGCAGGTCTTCTTTTGGGACTATATTCCGTCTACATTCACTCCACGCTTTTTATTGCGCTTAAACGCTAAAATTGCAAAACTTCAGAAAAACCTGAATACGCGTGTTGTTCATGATGATGGATTACCCATCCCAAGAATGTTTCAAGTATCAACAAGTTGATTTTAATAGCGTACCAGAATAAACTAAAACCAATGGTGGTCTGGAAGGGAGGAAATTTTTTTTTTTTAACTCACCTTTTTAATGAACTAACTCAGTAGTATGCTTTGGGAAATGATTGTCAGTAATGTTACATGTATGAAAATTGAATATATTAGGCTCAAACATGCAAAATGGGTGGTATGGTCCTTTAAGACTTTTTTTTCTTTTTTTTAAATCATTCTGCACTGGATTAAGCCATGTGACACACTTTTATATTAGGCTACTCTTGTGTAAAGCATAATATTATGTTAGATTTTCATAGTTTATAGTAAACCACACATGAATTAAAGTATGACAAATGAGAATTCAGGTTATAAAAAAAAAAACATCCGCAACTCCTCTGCCTCTTTTAGTATAATTTGTTAAATAGCCACAGAAAGTTTCAGCAGATTATAACCTGGAACGCTGCAATCACCAGTATATGACACATCTTCAGCCCACATGCTGTGAGGTTCCCAATAAATTTCAGGCATTAAGTTGTTTTTTTTTTTTATAATTCTTTACTATTTTTAGTAAATCTAACAAACTCGTGTAAGTGTTTGTGANTTTTTTTTTTTTATAATTCTTTACTATTTTTAGTAAATCTAACAAACTCGTGTAAGTGTTTGTGAGATCATCTTATTCTCTTGATCACTTCATTGTGGTTTATTTGCTGGAAAGAGTCTGATTTGAAGTTTCCTCCTGCACCGTTTGCTTCCATATGGGTGGAGGAGTGAGTCTGCAGCTTTTAATTGGGCCAGTGGTGACTCTGCACTGCATTTAATGAATTGGATCCTTTGTAAAGATGAATGAATAAAATGGCAGCCTGCCACGCTAAACAGCCTGACTGTGATGGCAGCAGGTTTCTCTCACACTGCCTCAACCATTTCAAAGGACCTTTCTTAATCTCATTCCCATCCGGATGCTAAAGCTCCCCTCCCAAACACCCATCATAGCAACTTCCTTTTAACTACAAAAACATATCTTTATATTCAGATAAGATAGTTAATAAATCATCCGCTTAACACTGCCAAAAAGAAGAATGTCTGCATTTGTGCAATTTAGAGCTCCAATCCTGTGTTGCTCCATCCTCACATCTTCTCAAGTCTCAACACAAGAGATGTTTCTGCTATTTGGCACCAGCATGCAGGGGATGATGAAGTTATCTCGTCATGAGGGCCTTGTTGGCAATTTCACACAATGCGTGTGAGAATTTCACGCTTTCAATACTTTGAGCTGTGTTTTGTAGTGAGTTTCGCGGGAGGCGTCTGAGGGAAGTGACAGGAGCTTTGAATTTTAGAAGCAGCGCAGTTTTGCTTTGAATTCATCCAAGTTTCGTTTTCCTCGTACCTGTACTCACCTGCGTCACAGAACACTTTGCTATCTGTGTGCATTTATTTTCTTATTTTAGTTGATCTGTGTTCAAATTTGCCTTTGCTTGGTAACCCAGCACAAGTTTTGACAGCCTGTCATCAGAGCTGAGCATTGATATGAGTTATTTTTATGGTATGAAATAAAATGCTTTGATTCTACTGTATATCAAAATATGCAGCATCATTTCATCCCTAGATTTTTTTTTTATACCTGTGTAGTTAATCTCACCAGCATCAAAATAAAGATTTGCACAATGAGTAAATATCTCATTGTCATTTTCCTTTTTGCAAAATTTAGATTCTGACTGGAGCCATCAGGCATTTAATTTGCATCACATTGTAAGATGGAGGAAATGCACTTCGTTTTTTTTTTTAACTAATAAATTGGTGAAGGTGGAGATTTCTCACAGGTGGAGAATTCTCACTCTAAATGGTGAGAATTGTGCCGTTTGATTAAAAATCAATCAGACCAACAGACAAACTGCTTTCTTATTTAGTTTATCAGTTATTATTTAGACTGAGGTGTTTTGCTTGAGAATGAAATGTCTTACTGGCACTTTTAATGTCCTGGTGTCTTTTGGTGCAAACAGAAAACTGTCACTGTAACAGTCAGCGGCAATTTAGATTCAGTCGGCACGCTTACATGCAGTCTAAAACTTTGATTTAAACTCATATTAATCAGATTAATCAGATTAAGGTTACACAGCATTTACATGTAAAAATGTTTTGGGACGTTTTTCAAATGTCATGTAAACACAACAATTAGATTGAAATCAGCATAAATCGCTGTATGCTTACTTGCTATTGTAAGTCCATGTCAACATTATGGGTGTAAGGTACCTCCACATGCATTTCCTCACCTGGCGGAATCTCTTCATACTACGGAACGCCTTGTATGTATTTGCTGGACCTCGGAATCCAAATAGTTCTATCCCTGTATCCGTGTTACTCCCATTTGCCTTAATGACAGACAAAAAACAGGAGTATAATGTATACATATTGAGTGTATGTAATTGTTTTGAGCGGTCATCAGAAGGTGTGTGTGTGTGTGTGTGTGTGTGTGTGTGTGTGTGTGTGTGTGTGTGTGAGACTCACGGACAGACAGGACACATACATGTAACCAGGCTAATAATTCTCTGGAGAAGCTAAAGCAGATTCTTCTCATAATCGAACCAAACAATCTGTCTAAAGATCCGCTTCACTCCAGCTCATGAGACACACAGAAAAGACAATTTAAAGGACCATACCACTTATTTTTCATATTTGAGCATAATATATTTAATTTTCATACAAGTAAGGTTACTGACAATCATTTCCCAAAGCATAGTACTGGAATGGTGATTTAAAAAAATGTTTGCTACCTTCCAGACTGCCATTGGTTTCAGTTCATTCTGGTACACTATTAAAATCAACTTGTTGANGCTACCTTCCAGACTGCCATTGGTTTCAGTTCATTCTGGTACACTATTAAAATCAACTTGTTGATAGGCTACTTGAAACGTTCTTGGGATAGGTAATCCATCATTGCAAAAAAGACGTGTATTCATGTTTTTTTTTAAAATTTTTTTAATTTTATTTTTTTTTAAGTTTCGTAATTTTAGTGTTTAAGCACAATAAAAAGAATGGAGTGAATGTATGTCTCCACCGGGGAATATAGTCCCAAAAGAAAATCTGCGTTTATCAAAAAATTTAAACGACCGTGACTTCATAAGGTTGAGTAACTATTAGCAGGTGAAACATTGGTTTTTAAGGTGGGTGTATCACTTGAATATTTGATTTTGAAAGATTAAGAGATTTTG